>JAZGTI010017688.1:0-12061 GCA_036877585.1 Botia kubotai | reverse complement strand
TATATATATTCACAGACTACCAAGGCTTTCCTTCCCGCGATGCTGGAGCTGAATCACGGACATATTGTAACTGTAGCCAGCGCATTGGGCTTGTTCACCACTGCTGGTGTGGAGGTAAGCTTAGCTTTTCTGGTACTTCTATTTTTCATTGTGGTGTATTACATTTTAGAACTGCACTTTTTCTCCTCTGTGTTTTAGGACTATTGTGCAAGCAAGTTCGGTGCCATAGGTTTTCATGAGTCTTTGAGCCATGAACTGAAAGCTGCTGATAAGGATGGGATTAAGATGACGCTTGTCTGTCCTTTTTTGGTGGACACCGGCATGTTCAAGGGCTGTAAAATTAGGTTTGTGATTTTAATTGTGTATCCGTAATGTACTATTGAGGGAAAGATACCACTTAGATGTTTTGGTGTCTTCAGCTGGTGTATTATTAATTCAAACAGGAAGGAAATGGCTCCGTTTTTTCCACCACTAAAGCCAGAGTACTGTGTGAAAGAAGCTATGAGAGCCATACTAACAGACCAGCCAATGATCTGCACACCACGAGTCATGTACATGATCACCTTCATGAAAACGTACGTATAATATGCCATGAATACACATAAAGTAGCCCTTATGTTGTCTATTCCTGTTATAACTGTCCATTTACAACTGCCTTCATTCTATTATGTTACAGAGTTTTGCCGTTTGATGCCATTGTGTGCATGTACAGGTTTATTGGGGCTGATAAATGTATGTACCCCTTCCTCGCTCAACGAAAGGAGTCTTCAAACAACAATGAATCAAAGACTGGGATCTAACTGATTCTGACTTTGAGCAGTGATGCTAAATTATGTGTAGTTCCTCTGGAACAGTAAAAGCTGTACACTACAAGTTTTTCTTTTCCAAATGACACTCAGCTGTCAATATCCTGAAATTTACAAGATGCAAAATTATACATGTAGAACATCATGTGGCAATTAAATTCAACTTATTATACATTGTAGTATGTTACCGTAAGATTGCACAAGAAGGCAGATCACCTATTTATATGTATTCAATTGTTTGTCATGTATTGTTTTTCTATAACATTCCATGTCCTTGTCACTTTAGAGGTGTGATCCTCCTCATAACAGTAAGAAATGCACTGTGTGACCTGAAAGTATTTCTTGCCTTTTGTGGTCTTGTGTTGATTTAACTGTCAGGAGACTGTCAGAAAGCTGCCACAATTGCTTATTGTTAAATAAATAGTTTCTTTAAATGAATTGTGCCGTGTTTATATTACAGTATGCCTTACAGTATGCCTTTTTTATTACAGTACAGCTTTACAATGCAACAAAATACTTGTAACTTAATATGGATTATATTGTAACTTAATGTAACTTAATACTTGTTTACTTAATATGGGTTAGTGTTAAGTTTAGATAAGGTTCAGGGTTCATAACTAGTAATTTCACAGTAAGTTCATTGCATGTGAAACAGGACTGTAAATTAAAGTACTACTGCATACCAGTAGTAAGTTATAAGGAAGATAAAGACTATCATTATATAAAGGTTTCATGTAGCTTAGTGGTTAGAGCATGGCGTTAACAACGCCGAGGTTATGGGTTCGATCCCAGGGATTGCACATACTCAATGCATAGTGATCAATGTATAGTATAATGCAATGTAAGTCGCTTTGGATAAAAGCGTCTGCCAAATGCCTAAATGTAAATGTAAAGGAAACTCAATTCATAAGAGGAAACTTTAGTTTTCATTATCTACATCTTCATTTCTACTGGTACTTCCTGCTTATTTATGCAAGTGCAGGACACATTCCACAGAGTTAGAACTGAAAAATGATCTCCATGTATTTATTGTAATATTGTTACAGTGCATCCATTTTAGAGCCTTTTGCAAGCATAGAGTATAGGCATGTTACGCATACTTCATGACAATCTGCATTTTCCTAATAACACTACAAAGTAAATATTTTAAATATTTGATTTTTATTTACTTTTAGGTTAAAAAGCTATTGCACATCTAAATTATTTATCTTCTGCAGTAAACACATTTTAACCCCTTTACCTATACACTTACACTTAGGTTAAAGCTCTATGAAATCAGCCTAGTACAGTAAAGCATGTGACTACATTATGAAAAACCTATTTAAATTGAGTCTTTTCCTGCCCACTCACCTAAGATTCTATGTGGAAATATCAGTGATCATGGCAGAGACATATCACACTTCCTCATCGATGCAAAGGGAAGGGAATCACATTCAAACACAATCACGATTATGAAATCACATGTTCCTGGCCAGAGGGGAAATGGGATTCCTCTCAAGCAATAGCCAGTGATAGTCAAATCAGGAATGAATGCATGGCAGATTTTTATTCTCACCTTTAGAGTGTGTGCAGTATGGAAAGTGGTTTTCAACGGTGGGTGTCTATTTAAAGCACTTAATTATAGAATATACTGTAATTTGTTTACTTGTTTAAGCATTTTATGTTTTATGTTTAGGCATTTTAAATACTGAAGTTATGTCAAAATACTTTTCAGCCAGTGATGGTATAAAAAAAATCTACAAAACACTGACAGATCAGTGAATAAAAGACAACAAGATGCCAGATGCCAGTCCATGGATTAGATAACTCTCAGCCTAAATAGCACAAAACAATAAAGAACGCCTTGTACAAACTCAGAAAGTACACTGGCATATGCCTCATTAGAGACAACAGCATAAAAGAACGTTTGGCGGATATGTAGTGGCTCATTTTAATGTGTTTGTGACGCTTTCTCTGAAATCTGTTGTGCCTATTATAAATTATGCAATTGAAGATTATTTTACTTCACTAACAATTGTTGTGGTGCTAGATTTATATTTCACAGGCAACTGGTTGTGCAGCAAAACTACAAATATTTTTTATTTTCTAGATAACAATATACAATGTAAATTCCCAGATTATTTCTGCCTCCACCTATATATTAAATTGTGGGATTTACATAATTTAACATCAATATGAGTGTTTACAGCAAGATTTTGGAAAGTTTATAGTTTGGCAACTATAAAAATACTTGCTCTTAATACTGTAATTAATATTGCTATAGTTTTACTGAAGTCATTCGGTATAGTTTTACTTGCATCATTCAGTTTTGCAAATGAGTATTTTATCAAATGGAAAAACAAATTAATTTTAGCTTACATCAGAACCAGTCAGAGGTTTTGGTACGTAACTGGGATATGTACAATGACGCATGAAAACGCAAAGAGTTCCACTGTTGGGCTCCCCAAAATGTAGACCCATTGACTAATAGACTCTGGCTTGCTCTCTTGAAAATGCCTCAGAAAACAAGAGATAAGAAAGATCACTGATACAGACTCTCCTACTCCCTTTAACAGGAAATGACACTAACTCCCACTATACTCATTTGGATGATGCCATGACATTGTGATAGTGATGATGTCACAGACATATTTCAAAACTGGAGATACCCCATGAGGAACATCTGAAAGCAATTACGCTTGGAATTCCAGCTGAGGGAAAAGAAAATTCTGATGAATGTATTACGGATCAGACTGTATAAACATTTCACAAACACTCCAGACTATTTCCCTCCCGTAAGAGATGAGTTTTTCAAACTCAGTTTTCATAGATGATTCACTATGGGAAGCACATCAAGATTGTGGAACAGTTCAAATGATTTGTGTTTTGAGCCTTAATTACGTCAAATACTAGAAGTCATTCTTGATGATCAGCTCACACCTGCTGATTATATTTGAGCAACTTTAATTTCTTTTTGCAACAACTTATAACTACCTTAAAAATAATTACCTTAAATGACCTCCAGTCTAATACTATGCTTATACAACATAATTGTCTTGCTTTAGACATCTTATTGCTTGTGTCAAACACATCAGTTGTAAAGTTTTATAAATGGTGCTAATGTGCTCACAGAGCTAGAGTTTGTTGTAGAACTTGACATATTAGCTTGACTCAGTTTAGTGTAAAGTGCCTGCAAAAACATGAATTTATATTACACATCCACTTACATGACATTACTGTACTTCCCTCTAGTGGACAGATTCAGTCACAAACTAGCATTGACAGTGTGTAACTTCTGTGCAGAAATCATGCGCTCCACAATTCAATTCAATTCCCACGCTGAAAACGCACAATACATTAATAAAGGAAAATAATTGAAATACCAGATAATTTCAAAATATATTACTTTAATTTGAACATTTCTTTTAAATAATGTTAAATAAAATTACAAAACCATGAACACAAACTTAAGATTTCTAAAGCAGAGTGCAGAGAAAAGTTACCTTTTTAAAATTATCTTTCCCAGCACAGCAGTTGACAACTGTTAAATCAAATAGACAATTTTAATATAACTACATAATTATGTTTAAAGTTTCTCTTTAACTACACAAAATTTGTCTGTCTATGAAACCAGTGCTTAAATCTTATTTCATAAAGCATTTCATAATGTAAATCCAAATTACATTTTGGATCCCATAATTTTATTATCACCCTGCCTCAAGTTTGTACATATCTGTAAATTGTACATTTATCAGAACAGTACGATACACCACACCCAACTACAATATTCAACCTAAAATGGCTTATTTCATAAAAGAAACAATAGTTTTATATAGTTTTAAATGTAGTTACAATATTAATCAAAATGTTGCCCTGTTTTAAGTTCTCAGTGCATAACCAAGCAAGGCAAACAGACATTTCACTCTGTTCATAACTGATCCATTACAGTAGTTTACTGTCTGATTTGCCGGACCCTTTCTTTTATTTCAATCCCAAAATGAAGTTATTATTGCACAAAGTGTGAACCCCCTCACAGGCTTATGAAAGAAAACAATACAACAAGAATCAAACATAACAAAACTGGGATGAAAAATGAGCTCCACATCTTGTGTCCATCAAAATATGCCTGCTGGGTGACACGCAGCTTTCTATGCACTTTTTCCAGGCATCCACTAGTAAATGTATGCCCAATCCATACATAAACCCTCAGGGTCTGCTGGTTCAGTCTTAATCCAACGACTGCTATCGTAGAATACTTGTTGTACCTTGAAAGTCTATTCATAAACTGTAACACAATAATCCACTTGGATACTAGCAGGTATCATCTGTGTAAAACACAAGTCAAAACAAAGAAGCATTAAATTGGTATACAGAGAGTAAAAGAAAATTGTATGGAGTAAAAAATTATGGTAACTTAAGTCACTTAAAACTATCAATGCAGGAGGTTCCAGATATTAAAAGTTTAGCTTCAATGCAAACCCATGTGGAGCTGAATACAGAATGTTATTGGACTCACCGTGATACCACCACTTTGTTTTCTTTGGATTTTTATTACACGTCTTTACATAAAATGAATTATCTGGAGGACGTCGCTGAAATAAAACCAGCTCGTTAGACAAACACATCAATGAATTTCATTAACCCTCCAATTGTAAGAGGTAAAAAGCAACGCTTACCTTTTCTTTGCAGCTTGACAGCATGCTAATAATGCTTAAACAAACGGATTGCACAGACAGAGCTGGTGACCAGTCCTCCGTTAAAATAGATAAACAGATGTGACCGTTGCTATAGACATGTGGATGTATGGGTATATTCTCTCCAGTGAACATAACCTGTATTAGAAACAATCAAGTCACATGCATCACCCTCAAAAGAGAATGAATTAGGATGCTAAATAAAATACCCTTTCAGTTTCTTGTATTTCATCATTTAATAGCTTAATTTTATTTGATCGCTTTGCATTATCTGCTTTCGTTCAGTTTCCTGTAAACTGTGATTCAGAGCTGGAGTGCGAACACAATCACAAGTTAACACAAACAGCTTCGATAGAAGCAGAACTAAAAATAAACAATGTTTGAGATCCCAAATTTACCTGAGGTGAGTCAAAAGGATATCTGTTACTGAATTTGAAGAGCAGCTGAAAATTCTCCCCCTCATAAAGAGTACCCGGAGCTCCTTCCATATCTATAAACCACCTGGCCGGAAACAAGAGTACTTATGAGATTACAATCATTGGCACTTTGCTTTGACTCAGATATATATAAACGTAACCTTTCAAGATATTGAAGGAAACTGATTTAACGAAGGCATGTTGCCAAGCATGTTGTCAAAATGTAGCTAATGCTGCCTCTGTACTCAGCTGGTTGTTTTGTTCTGTAACTGATGGATGCTATAGTGAAGCCCTTTGAAATCTCACTTACTCTGTAATTGTGTTCTGGACACTTTTTTCATTCAGTGTCATTCCAGGCGGTGGGTCACTCTGCAATGCCAGCAGCTCTTTTTGTAATCTTTTCTGTAAAGTGAAAATAACCTAAAACGTAAAACTTAAAACATAACTGAAAGTAAAACAGAGCAACTTAATGACATGGAAATATTTACATCGGTTATTATCCTTTAGACATCACCGTGCAAAACAGTTTAGTCTAATGTGACCTTTTTCTCAAGCCCGAATTTGGGAGATATTGTAATACAAAACTAATCAGTTGAGACACGTAGCAGACTGCTAACAACGATCTGGCCAAACAAACGCGCTGCAATGATACTAAAGCTATACTAGATCAATAATAGAGCAGTTTAAAAAAACGACAGCTTCTCTGCTATGTCATTCCCATGACACATTAGGTTTACAAGTACTGTCTTCATCTGCCACAGCAGTATGACGACAGGAGAGTTGCGGAACGCTAGCGTACAAAGTAAACAAATGTGCGTACGAATGTTACATCTAATGCTCTGTATTCAAATCGCCAGGGACAGAGAAACACAGGACGAAATCCGGAAGATGTCATATCACAACGATGTTTAAAACGATAGATATTGTGATCTTAGATGAGTTGCTTCTGTATTTAGGGTGATACTTACCTGCATAGACGCCATGATGGAAAGACCCTGTAGAGAGGCGATTGGCCGAGTGACGTCTGATCCGTTTCTCTCTGGGAACCGCAATGCAACAACAATCGCAGCGTTTATTCATTTAAGGAGAGGTACGACAGGTGTATAGATTTGGCCTTTATTGAAAAGCTGTACTATATGAGAATTGAGTGTCATGTTGGGACTTTAAAAATCTGGCCTTTGAAATGAACGTGAATTAACAATAAGGTAATTTAGCTAAATATTTAAGAAATCACCCACCAAGATAAAATGCCCCAGGCTAATTAAAACCAAAAACCATAAAATAACTGCACAACTATCAATGAAAACAATTTATGCAAAATTCGTAAAAAAAACTTTTTATTTATTTTTTATTGCAAGTATAAGCCTGTCTTATAAAACATGAGGTGCGTGTGTCATATGAGCAAACTGCAAGTTTTTAAATAGCATTTAAAAAAAGATACAAATCAATGTTACTTGGCAGAACTTCATAAAATGTAAACGCTTAAATATTGTATTGATATTTATAGTAAGCATACCATTTATATTATTATAAATATTTATTGGCTGTTGTTAAAGAGGTTTCTGAAAGTTTTCGTATAAAGCCAAAATCTTATTAAAATCATAGTAAATCAAGCCGGCTTAAGCCAAAATCTTATTAAAATCATAGTAAATCAAGCCAGTGTAAGGGCATTTAGAAATACCCCTAGGGGTCACTGCAGTTAAAAGTAAACGTTCATTTGGGACCCGGTTGTAAGTTTTGGCAACAAAACAACTGCAATGAGGAGTGTCATTGCACAGCTACTCCGCAAATTCATAACATTTACATGTATTCATTTAGCAGACACTTCCATCTGAAGCAAATTACAAACGAGAAAACATCAGAGACAGACAAACAAAACACTCAAGAACAGCTGACTTTATTTATTTAATAACTAATGAATGACTACCGCTGACAATTACAAGACATCTGTCTGGTCAGGCTATAACAAATCTTTTTCAAATGAATGTTGAACTTGTTAACACAAGATAAATAATACAATCACACATCTGTCTGGTTGACTCACAGTCATTAAAACAGTTCATATGTGAAACATTCTTCAAGCATCTCTGTATTATTTATAAATAATGTAAGAGTGAATACTGGGTAACAGCTAAAAAAGAATTAAACAGAAAAGGCTGATACATGGAATAAATGACCAAAAAGGTAGTACTCTTAATTTTTCAATGTCAATACAAACGTAAAGGTATTTAAAAGCAATAAAATAAACCAATAATATTTTGTTTTCTGTTCATATTTATTCTGAGTTCAGATCAGTGTACGAGTGTTTGTGTTTTTAACAATCTAAGAAGTTTGCAGCCATCAGAAGTTCCAGTGCTATCTCTGGGGCAATAGGGAATTCTGGGATTTCTGTTGAACTATTAGTATAGCGGACTTTGTATGTGAAATACATGCACACTTTAGAAAGGACATGTGATGGAATCTCTCGAAAGTTGACTTCATTTGTTTCATTCTCAGCAAACTGCCCTGGAAAAGAAAAACGGGATGCTTCAAAAGCTTGAAAAATGCAAAACAATGAGTCAACTAAGTGTAACATCCAGATGGAAAAACTGGTTTTTGACTGGCTACAGCAACAAAGCAGGAAAATACTACAGAGGACACAATAAATACAGGGCACCAAATAAACATTACAGCACTGATGATGTATACTCTAAATTGTATTTGTAAATGTCATTCACTTCAAATTTACCCATCTTCTACTTCTAATCCCATCTTGTGCAGTAAATACTCACCAGGACCACTAAGCATAGCTTTAATAGTTCCAGATGTTAAAGCATGCTCTCTTTTTACAATAAACTCATGCCCATCAGAGGAGATCAACTTCACGTACATGGCATCTGGCCCTTCACAGCCACCGTAGGTCTTTTCTTCACTGTCTGTAAGTATATTTCATTATTTTATTATACACTCGCTGTATTGCTGCCAATAATTATGGCAGATATGCATAACTATTTATCTTCTTATCTTTGTAATGACTAGGTCATTACAAAACTTTGGACAGACTGGATACTGTTTAACTTCAAACAAAACACTGCTATAACATTTTTAATACAATGAGTTATGTAGGTTATTCTCTTGTTTTTGAATATCCAAACAGTTGCCCCATATCCTTAACTGTTCTATTGATGTGCCCCGTATTTTTGGGCACAAGCAACAAACATAACATGTTAATAATTTCTTACCCATTTTGACTGCTTTCTCTTGCCTTTATCTTAAATATTATAGAGAAAAATAGAAAGTAGTAAGTCATTACACAAAACGTAACGGCAAATGACATGTTCAAATAGAAAAAGTGACAAAAAAGACAAAAACTTAAGCACCTTTGTGATTTGTGTCACTTTGAATTGAAAATATTGACTTTTGTCACATGGATTAAACAGCTCTGTACTGTTTCTGTAAGAATCAGGGCCATGCATGCATTACAATAAAATAAACCTGCCCATTTCCACCTAATCGGTCTTTCATAAACATCTCATCTGACAATATTTTTGGAAGGAAATAACACATAGATACAACAAATTAAATTATATAACTACTCACGTCACGTTGAGCTAGTTTTTTTTTAGCGAATCAGGGTTTCTTAGTTTTCTCTCCGGTGAGCTCTGAAGAATCGCTGTTCCGTTGTCAGTGTCGACAACAGGAAACAAATGTCAGACACCCAATCCACTTCCGTAATATACATTACAAATTAAAAGTTCCCGTTCTCCAACACTATGTATAAATACAAAAACCTAAATTACGTCAGAATTGTATTACTTTGGTCTGTAAACAACTGAAGTTTCTTTAAAGCACTGTGCAGAATAGGCTTCAAACAATATATTATGATTTTTGTTGTCCACAGATTACGCATCTCTTGTCTCCCTTATTTGTGATGCAGGACCGAATTACTTCCGGGTGTTTATGGTCATCTGAGGAGCAAGAACTTCTAATTACATAAAATGTACCAATTTGGAGTTTCACATAGATTGCGTGGTCTAATACAAAAATCAGCATCAGATCGCAAGAAACATCCAAATCGGTATTTGCCCTATTACAGACCGCTATGAAAATAGTTACCAAGCCTTCCACGCGCATTCTGTTGCACTGAGGACCCAGTATTATTCACTTAATGCGAATCGAAGGTCGTTTTTAAAAGTCTCTGCAGGAAAGGTAGCTAATAAAGTCGTGCATTTCAACGCTGACGTTTGCTACTAACATTTTTCAAGATGGTCTTAATCATATGTACACTTATAATTCATTGCGATGCAACTACATGGTTTTTAATGCTTTCAAAGCATGGTTCATTTTGTTTATAGGTACAACCATATTGTGACGTTAGATGGTATGCACTTACGCCAGTACTTTCTGAAGATGGTGAATTGATCTACACAGGCAACCTGGGCAAGGCTGTCCTTGGTATACAGCTTTTAATAAACCTTGTACTGTATATAATAAGTGTGTATAACTTGTTATAATTATTGATGGTTGCAGCCATTTATTAGATTACTTGGTAATCTAAATTATTTTCTCCTTTCTTTCTAGGTGTGCAATTTTTCTCCTATTCCAGCAGTATGTTCAGTCTCTGTGTGATGCCATATGTCCTCTTGTCCACCAATTCCCTCTTGAACACAGGAATTGGTGTCAACAGTTTTGCCCTGCAAGTGGCTGTATGTGTCTTGATTGGTTTCTTCACATTTCTAACTCCTGTTCTCCTCCATTTGATCACCAAAGGCTATATATAGTACCTGTACCACAACAAGCACACAGACATGTACACAGCCATCACAGAAACAGACTGTATTCCACCAGAGTGATGTCACAATCCCTGATGTGAGCCGGATGTTCACTAGTTTCTATGTCAAGAAACGCTCAATGCTGGTTAACCTGTTGCTCTTTGCTTTGCCCCACGACTACAACCACCTCATGGGCTATGACCGACCCTTCTCATTTCACACAGATGATTTAAACAAACCAGATGAAAGTTAACCTATTCCAGTAACTTGTATCTGCATGTCTTTTCATGCCTGTTAGACAGTGAAGTTATCTGCTGATGGACCTGGATGAGCTCAAAATTTAAAATGATTTCAACGGAGTGTTTTTTCAATCTATTGAATATTGGCAACATGGTTTGTCATCCAGATTATTTATGATGCTGCAAGTTGTATGGAAGTGTAAATAAATTGCTGTATATATGAATTTCCTGCTTTTTTTATCTTAGTTTTCCAGCAGTACTTTGTTCACAGTTACACATAATTTTTTACCTGTGAGAGGTTTCAATGCAAAATGAGAAGCTGAACAGTACATTATAATAATCTGTAATAGTTTCTATTATGAATAAAATCTAACAAGCTGGGGCTGCCCCTTGTAACCAATTCTGTTCATTATATTTATAAAACATATTAAGACTGAGTTTCCTGTAAAGAGTACGCCTGTACCACAACAAGCGCACATACATGTACACAGCCATCACTTACAGTGTCTTCCTATTGGAGAAACGGACTGTATTCCACCAGAGTGATTTTGTCATGACCAAGCTTCCTTTTTCATTTGGCATTTAAAAAAACCCTCACTGGTATTTAGGAAGGAAAAACCTGTGACGGTATGAAAAAAAGAGAAGTTTTAAAACAATCAGATAAGGAAGAAGACATATTTTATACCTTGAAATAATCGATTTGTATTTATATCAGTTTTTGTTTATGTTAAGAAGGGCCACAATTATGATGCTTTTGAACCCTTTAGCTCTGCTTTGTTTTATTGTAGTTTGGGCTTGTGTGCCCTCAGCATTTGTAGAGAGAAGATATTTGTGCTCCTCAGAAAACTTTGATATTTGGTACACATATGACGGTAAGTTTGAAACCACATCATTTATGCATTACAATCTGCTGAAAAAGAAAGCTATTCTATTCGATTTGTTAAAGGCGTGAATTTATGTGTGTGCCTTTGTTTAAATTGAAATGACGACACAATTAGTTGACAGTCATAAGTTTAGTTCTTTTCACACTGCTATTTTAAGTGTATAAGTTAATTCATAGTTAACCATGTTTCTTTTTTTTATCAGGACCCTTGTATTACCTGTCACTGAAAATGTCCCCCTGTTCTCTAGGAGTTACCATATACAATGTAACTTATACAATAATCCCAAGTAAGT
>JAZGTI010017687.1:0-12062 GCA_036877585.1 Botia kubotai | reverse complement strand
GTAATGAACATAAAACAAGATTTCATGTTGACTTCATGACATTATTTAACTATAATATGATTTTAATAACGTCAAATCCAACAATAAGCATTGTTCAACTTCTGCTTTAATTTCAATTTAACAGTCTACAATTGTAAGAATTTAGTGCTTTCTTTTGAAGTGTGTTATCTCTTCATGTTATATTATGTTATAAGTATTTCTCTCTACACACACTCATTCTGTTAATATATTAGAAATCAGCCACAGTGTATGAACATATCACCTGCAGTACAGGAGCTATTAGTTAATTGTGGTTACAGGAAATCTCAAAACACATCGCAAAAAAAACATGTTTTCTTCATCAGAATCTCAGTCTAGTTTTCTAGCCAAAGCATCTGAACACACTCAAAACATGAATTTACTTGATAAGCAAACTTGTGCAAGACTTGTGTGTTTTAAGATAATGTTTTGAATCAATGGTTTCTGGCTGCAAGCGCAAACCACACCTAAGTTCTTAAAGCAATAAAAAACAATTTGGTAACACGTTAATAGAAACATTTTATTTAACAAATGTTCATTTGCTAAATAAAAATTTGCCTTTAACAAATTTACTTCTCAAATTCATCTCGTTCAAAGCATGTTGAGATATGATGATGGAAAAATCACGGTGAAATTTTGAAGAAAATGTTTTTTTTTTTGCTGTGCATTTATTATATTTGCTCTTCACTGTTAGACTATCATGCTATAAATCCATCTACACAGTAACCCACTCAAATCCCACAATCTCAAAGAGACTGAACTCAGATCAGTTCAGATGTCACCCAATGGAAGTAACTCAGTGTTTAAGTACATGTCCATACATAAAGCAGATTCATCCAGTTCATTAAGGGACCATTAAATATCTCATGTAAATAATCATTATGAAACGCCATGTTGTCCATTAACAGCAGGGCGTTCCGCTGCGCGGCTTCCTGTGCAGGTTGATGGTGTCCGTCGAAATCAAATGCTCTTGTCGCTCCTCCTGCGCTAAAACCCTCCTTATAGCTTCTTCGAATGCTACCGCGACGTTGGTCGCATCTTTAGCGCTGGTTTCGAAATACGGGTAGTCACCGTTTTCCTTGCACCACTCTTGTGCTTCCTCACTCGTCACCTGCCTCTCCGTCACATCAATCTTGTTGCCCAGAACCACGAATGGAAACCGCTCGGGTTCCTTAACGTCGGCGTAATAGATGAACTCCTTCTTCCAGTTGGCCAGGTTGTGGAAGCTTTGGCTGTCATCCACGCTGAAGGTCAGCAGGCAGCAGTCAGAGCCGCGGTAAAATGGTGTTCGCAGACTGCGGAATCGCTCCTGGCCGGCCGTATCCCAGATCTGCAGGGTGACGGTATGGCCGTCCACCTCCAGGTCTTTGTTGAGGAACTCCACACCGATGGTGTGGAAGAGATGGGCGTCGAACTTGTTGGTGACGTAGCGGTTCATGAGGGAGCTTTTGCCCACGCCGCCATCGCCCAGAAGAATGACTTTAAGAAGAGTGGATTTGGAGGACATGTTTTACGTTGAGCACTTTCTGGTTACCTGTAAACAAACATTACAGACATTAAGCGCCAAAACAAGGGCTAGACGTACTCACATTGGTCAGTTCAGCTGTCAATCAAACATTTTATAAATGACAATTATCATATTTTTTAGATTCCACACAGAGCTTTGAATGTTTACCTGTAGTGTTAGTATTTAATTTCTATAAATAAATGGCCTTCTGAAAGGTAATAGCAGACGCAGATAAGTCTGAACCAATAAATACTCTTTAGCTGATCAGGTTAAAAATAATTATATGAATATATCATATGGATAATGTGAATATATGATGATGAATAATAATCACAAACTGTAACGATGTTACACATATCTGTAACATTGTACAAACATTGGGAACCTCAAAGATTATGGACGTCATTGTAACTGTAGCATTATGTATGAATCCATTACTGCAACATTTCCATTTCCAGAGGAAAATCAGAAGCACAGGTGAGTTTGACTTACCTTTACCACCACAAAAAATTCATCGTTCAAAATCTACAACAGAAAGTTGCAAAATAAGACATTTAGCTTTGGAAAATGCAGGTGGATAACAAATGGAAATCAAGGGCTTTTAAGCACCAACTGCTTAGATGAAGTAATTTTATGTGATTTACATTTTTGCATGTTTTTAGATGAAGTGATTGGTCAGTAAGTGTTTTTTGCTGACATCATTTCATTCTCAATGATGCTGGAAGTGAAACAAACTCCATGTGGTCTTAATTTATATGGGATCATGAAAACAGAAGCGGTACTATGCAGACCAAACGGCGTATGACATCAAAGTATCACAAGTGCAATTTGAAAAAACTGAACCGTCACCTATGGAATCGCTCTTGCAGTACTTTGGTATCCGTTAGACTCACATATGGTGGGGTTCTACTAAGCAAGAATTTCAAGAATCCGCTCAGGAGCTTTCCAACAGCTCCTTGAACATTTTCTGTGATTTTCTTCTGTTCAGATTACCTGTGTTTTACAGCTGTAATATAACAGCACTTTAAATTGTGAAATTACAGACTTGACTGTGAAATTGCATTATTTTACTGTGAAATTACAGGTGTTCACTGTGAATACACAGTAATTTACTGTAAAATCACATTAGTGAACCGTGAAATTTCACAGTTGTTCGATGTAATTTCACTGCAATTTACTGAAATATTACAGTCGCTTACTGTAAAATCATAGTCGTTTACTGTAATTTTCCAATATTTTACTGTGAAATCACAGCTTTTTACAGTAAAAATGCAAGTGGTTGCAAGTGACAAGCTAGCATAGCGATGCATGAAATCCTAATATTTGTCTTAGACTTAATTCTTAGTAACGAAACATTATAGATTTTACCATGTTAAAAATAAGGCTGTTGATAATAGTCATTTGTTTGTATCAATATTGCTTTTTATTGTATGCACAGTAATAAAGAAATGCAAACTGACATGTGGTACGACAGAAAATGAAAGCAAGGGTGAAGGCTGAGAAATGAAGAAAAGGACTCACTGTTTTCGCTCAGCTGCTGGATGTCATGTGCTACTCTTTGCCCTGCAGATCACATGCGATAGTGACCATTAGAATTCAGGCGACATGCAGCCAGCCAGAGTTAAACCAGCTGGAATGAAGCATCATGCACAACGCGACACACAGGAATTAAACTTCATTTAAATGATGCAAGAGTGAGGAGGGCAGAAAATACCCACTAAATGTATTGAAATCGCCTGCAGAAACCTAGAAATTCAGTCTGTTGTTTAGCTATATGCATAGTGTTTTCTGTAGTACAATCATTTCAGTATCGCAAAATCCCATTACCTTGATACAAAACAATCGTTATTGTAATGTGCAAAACATGTTAAAATTATTTATATAGTGTAAATTATTGCTAATTAGTAGGCTAAATAAAAATGATTGGACTGACTGATATTCACATATTTACCAATCCATTCTGTAATATCAGCTCTACCCATGACACTATTATTATTGTTGCTGTTATATAAACGTAATACTAATAATGCATAATATGTATCTGTTATTGCATTGTAATGATTATTTATTGATTACTTCGTCAAAAGGCAGGAAGAGCTATTATCAAAAATATGTTCTGCAATGTTCAACATTTGCCTCACGATAGTGTGAACTGCGTGGGAAATATGTCATAAACATAATGTCAAAATTAATTGATCAAATAAATCTTATAACAATTTTTTATTTGTTTTGACTGGGTGGAGAAATATGAGGCGGACTCGCTTCATTGGACTGACCGGATTAATTTATTTACAAGCAAACGGAAGAGATGGCGCGACGCGACTAGTTAAACAAACAAATCACGTAGAGAGAAGACAAACACGAATATATAAATCCTAAATAATATATAAATGTGTCTGCTAGAGACATTGCTCAATGTAAATCAATAAACAGATGTGTCCAGTGTTACACAGCTAACTAACTTCAACTGCGGCTTTAACACACTGCTAAGCTCAAAGCGGACAGACTCTCACCTGCAGCTGCTTCTGAACACATCGGACATCAATAATCAGAAATCTTGACTGGATAAAAGAAGCAAAATAAAGAAATAGTGAAATAACGACGAGTTTCGGTGCTCTTCCTCTGCTCTGATCTGATGGTGCCACACTCGCCCGATCCTATTGGCTGTTCTAAGTCATGTGACCGGCAGACTCATCGTCGATCACGTGATGTGATGGCGTCAGCGCTATATAAACAGCTTCCAGTCTGAAACCTAATTTACATCAGTTCTGGATCATATTGCATTGAAGATCTGTGACATTCAGTTTTATGAGTGTATTCATAAGCCTATAAGAATTGGTACATATAAGAACAAACTCCAGTAAGAGTACATTTAGTACCCTGTAAATGTGCATAATTGTGATTTTGGTCACAAATTGTGGTCGCAAATTGTGCAAATTTGGTCACAATGCAAAATCTTAATGACCCCGACCTTTTCAGTTTGTAAATCAGAAGGCAATGTTTTTCAAAACATTGTCAAAGAGTTCTTTAATATCATTCCATAACAGTGAAACACAATAAAACATATTCCTATATAACAATAATGAAACATTTAAAGGTGAAGTGTGTATAGTTATTGGTTAGAAACTACTACTACTAATTCTTAATAATACTGATAACTGTAAAACATCAGACATGTAAAAACAGCAAATCACTTAAAAATACTTTAATGTCATGCCACTTTAAAGCAAAATTTACAGCTGTTATAATGTTACAACGTTGATATAAAATCATACATAACTGTATTTACCTACAAATCCATCAGAAAACCTCACAATAATATAATAATAATAACATAATATCCATGACACATACATAAATGTCTTTTAACACAGTCATTAAATTCTTATTGACTGTACAGGTTTCACCTGCTCACTATAAAAACTCAACAACAAAAAAACGTCTTTCTGTTGCTGCTGAGGTTATGATAACACACTCATATCCTCTGTGGTACCATTAAAAGATGAGAGCTTTATCATCTGAACAGGGTCCTGAGAGCAGAACCACATGATCCAGCCCAATCTCACCAGTGACTGACCGTCCACGCTCAGCCTCAAAGATGATCTGAAGAACAAGACATACAGTCCAAAACATTATAGAGTAACATGTTAATATATAAACGTAATGAAACGACTGCAGGAAGGTTTCTCACCATCTGTGGCGCTGTTTCTGTCCAGGTGATTGTGATATTCTCTGAATGCCAATCCTGGTTGTGACTTTGCCTCTTCTCCCAAATGGCAAAAGGGCTGCCGTCCGACTTCACCCGTAAGACGCCCATATGTTGCCCCCGAATACGGTAATCAAATTTAAGGCAGAAGCTGCTCTGACGCATGTAATCATCCAACAGCAGCTTCATTCTGCCCTGCTCCTTCCTGTTGCCAATAAGGCCATTGAGAGCCAAGTAATAATCCCTTCCTAAAAACACACAAACGACACGCTGGTGGTGTTAAATAAAGTTTTCCTCGAGAGCTTCATTTACATTACAATAAAACCATTAATACAAGAAAGGAAATTTAAATCCCTTTATTTAGCATAAATTCCCATACAATTCCAACTTGGCATATTTCCAAAATTCCCCACCTTTGCAAATCTAGTACCACACCACAGCAGAACGAAACATCCCGCAAGACAAACATGCCGGGCGTGATTCTCACAATCATTAAGATAAGCTGTGGACTGATATGAAGTTTTTAAAAAGCCCAGCCCAAGAACATGGTGACTAGCGTTTCTAGCCAACATCAAGGCAACCTGCATTAAAATGTGGACATTGGTGAAAATTAAATACGTACCGTTTTCATGATACTTAATAATCCAGTCGAGCGCATCCTCGTTATCCTGGACCCATTCACAAGCTCCGTGATCGAAGTTGCAGTCCGTCAGGAATCCTGCTCAGAAAAATACATTAATATAAACACACACTTAAACCATCTTTATGACCAATGACAAAAGCAGGACGAGGCACAACAGGTAAAAGAGATTCTTACTTTCCTTCAGTGGAGCTGCTTGAATCTCCTTTGGATCTTCTGGCCCATATATGGGCCCAAATTCATCTGGAACTGTGAGAGGAAAAACACACGCACATTAAACGCTTTCCCAGTCACTATCACAAAAAAAAGCAACAGGCGGTAGGGCAGCTGTAGACCGGCGTCGTTTGCGGTAAGTTTCTGCACACGTAACACAGTGTGTGTGTGATATAAAGGTGGCTATAGATGCCTCAATATATAGGCTAAGTAAATGGGTTCCTTTTAGGTATCATGAGATTCCATCTGAATCAACAGCAGAAGTTTAATACCTCTAATTTACTCTAACAGAAGATTCCTTGCAAACACTGTTCAGTTCTCTTGAACCTAAAAAAGGTTTGATATATCGGAGAAGGTCCCCACTGGTAAGTCAATATCTGCTTACATGGAGAAACAAGAAGGTTTTGGAATCTGCAAGTGGCCACTTGTCTGAACTCTCAGGTCTCCTCTGACTGAAGCTCTCGTGTTGTTTTAGAAGAGCAGACATGTTCTCAGGCTAACTGAAGGGGGTTTCAGGAGATTACCTGACTGATGAAAGACACGCAGGCCGTCAAACAGCTGTTCTCCAGCAAGATAATAAAAGGCTTTAGGTCTTTCCTGGCTCCTAATCTCAACATGCATCTCGGGGCACACAGCAGCACGGTGGAATTTTCTCCACACGTCTCATGTGAGTCTCGGGCTTGTCCCCTCCTGCCTTATATCGCTGACAATATCAAACATAAAGGGGAGATGCTATCCAGCTTTACGTCTTGTTGAGAGATTTACCGTATAGCTTTGAAAACAACCTTTCAATGAGAGAGCAGCAGAGGAAAATGACATATACTTGATGTCCAATGATACATCTGTGTCCTGAAGACATTTCACTGGGAGATTTGGGGGGGGGGTTCCTGCAGGTTAAGAGGTGCAGAAGATCGATCACGTCTGACAGTTTGACTGATCCTGTTTCAGTGTTAAGAGCGGCTTTTGTTAACATGACCCCACAAAACAAAACACTGTTTTTTCCATTAGTGTGAGAGCCTTTACTCGCCACCAGAAACAACAAAACAGAGTTTAAACGGAGGACAGTGTGTTACACTAAAAGCATGCACGTGCAAGACGGCCGTTTCATCTAAAAACATTTACTTAAGAGGCTCAAAACTTCACAACAGCTATTTTACATCAAGTCGTTTCAGAAATGCTTAAATGGTTTATTCGTCAAAACTGTATATCATTTTAAAATGACACGTATATTTTAAAAATCGTCCAATCATTCGTCACTTTAGATAATAAGCACTTATTGGCTGAGCAGCAGTTATTTCCCTTCTGCTATAAACCGCAGAATGTTTCCTGCGTGCGCAATTAATGCTTCTTTCCTCTCTTGGAAGGAACTTGAAAACTAGTGATGATATATAAGAAATGTATCTTTGCCCGTACATGTATTAGACATCATACGTACATACATACATACAGCTGTATATATCAGACAGCAGAGAGTCAATATAGCAGATAAATGTGACACTGAGTTTGAACACGTCCTGTAGGTGCACTGACACCAGACCACATTCTTGTGTTTTGGATTTTATTTATATATTTAGGGGCTGCGTAGCCCAAATGTGTTTGTCTATAATGAGTACATCTATGTAGCCTGTACAGTAGAACCATCTGGAGGACATCTGGGGGTCTGTATAATCTCTAAACAAATTTAGGGTTCACGCAGAAAAAACACTGTTGAGAAGCTAAACAATCTTTGAAGAATCTTTGTCTAGTCTCTAAGATGATTTTCAAGTCACACAAAAGCTTTAAAATACATTTAAGTGAAGCTCAAAGCATACGTCAGTTTGCATTCATATTTTGAATGTAAATGTATGTGTGTATTCACATAATAAATGACGTTGACGTTGTCACATGGTTACGTGAGCAGTTTTGGTACAGCGCCACCTAGTGGTACAAAATGTAAAACCTCAAAAAGTGGTCTAAACTAAGATAATGAATTTAGATGGTTCAGATGATTTTTAAACCATGTCATTTAACAGCAGCCGTAACCATGCAGTGTGTGTGTGTGTGTGTGTGTGTACTGATATTTACTAGGTTATTAACTACGTTAGTAATACCAGTACAGTTCCCCATGATGAAACACACTCATAAATCATTAACAATCTAAGGTTTAGCTGTAGCGTTAGTGTAGGGGATAAAATATATACAGTACAGTACACAAACCATTACATCTATGGAATTTCCCTTTAAACATAAAAACCCTGTGTGTGTGTGTGTGTGTGTGTGTGTGTGTCCTCACTCTCATTTTGATATGCTGTTTGGCAACACAACAAAGCTGTACCTAGTGTGGCTCAGTGGTAGAGAACTTGGCTGCTGATCAAAAGGTTGCGAGTTTGAATCCTGCTTCTGGCAATTCTGTCTTATTTCTTATTATTTATTATTTCAAAAAAGTCTTATTTCTGTTGCTTGAGCATAAAGGGATAAAGCTCTTACCGCTGTAACTGCTATATACAGATATATTTAGAGTGTATATAACACATAGTATCTATATTCTCTCCTGCTATGACCAGTGTCAGCACATTACTGCCACTCTTCAGTAAATATGCACTTTAAATAGCAGCAGCCGTGTCGAGCATATGAAGATTATTTTCGGCGAGAGTTGCTGATCACTCACAGAACACATCTCCCCTGGAGTTCAGCTCCTCACCCTCCAGCTGGTTCTCATTGTCATCATCTTCCTCCTCCTCATCTTCCTCTTTAAAAAATGTCTCCTCGGGAAACGTGGGGGTCTGCTCTGGGGAACCGATGTAGACCTCGCCGTCATAATCGAAGGGCTGCAGGTGATGTCTTGGAGACTCGGTCACCAAAGGCTCTGGGATGGTGTTGTCGATTTTGCCTCCCAGAATACGAGTCTTTACAGGGGCATCAGGAATCGCTGTAGATCAATAAAGAAGATTTAGAGGATTTAAATGATAAGAACCAGTGCTTTCTTCTCACCTATGCAGTTCTGAAGCGTTGCTCTGTTCTAACTGTGTCAATGTTGGTTTGATTCATGCGATTGCAGCATTGCATTGAAGCTACGTGCATTGCGTACATGCGCCGAGACTGCACGTTTTGTTTTAATAGAATCCATTTCGCCGTTTCATGCGAAGTGCAGAGCAAGTATCTGGTGTGGATGAAGCCAATCACCAAGGTTCAAGGAGACAAAATTACTTGGTCACATTTGCAAAGCATTAACTAGATATAGTCTTGAATTAGATCTTGGTACTAGTCAAGTGTCATTTGTATTAGTTTAAAGATCAGGACTTAGAAGCAACTTCCACACACACAGCCATTAAACGTTTTGCCTGCGTTTTTCAGACGTTCTCACCGTTGAGAAACCCATCAGCACTGCCTTTATCACCTCCCCAGGATCTGTGATAAAACGGCTTTACTACAGAAACAGAGGAAAGCTCAATGCATTTAATTATAGTCAACTTTGTCTCAGATGTGTCTTTTAAACGTCTGTTATTTAACAGAATTAACTTCTGTTAATTCTTCTGTTCACGTTTGATTTTTAGACTTTGGTATGATGGCCAATCTGAGTGTTTTAAGATACTGAGATCTCTTCTAAAACTAGACTGCTGGAGTCTTTATCAGTAGACACTTACAAACAGGAATCTGCGAATGATCTCAATTTGATCTCATTGCCATCTATTAGAAAACAGTTTGAATCAAAAATCATTTGACTTCCACTGTGTTCATTTATAAGGAAATGAACATTCTCCCTGCAGTGACACTGGGGCTGTCGGCTAAAAAACGTATGGAAGGACTCTGTTCATTTGGTCCTCGCTTTAGCCGTCTGGCACTAAAGCAGATGTTTACACAGGTGGAATTTCAATCCCAGACTTTCCCTGTGTAACATGTGTGACTTTCTGAAGCAGTTTAGAGGAAATGGCTTTTGGAATCGCTGATATTTCCTTCAGCTCTTCCTGTCATTTTTTCTTTCCTTGTTTGAATTATATCAGATGCTACACAAACAGAAATTCACACAGATGAGCCATGAAACTGATGTCAGATCATTTATACTCATGTGCAGTAACAGTACACTGCCAGTCAAAAGATTTGACATACCTGCCCATTATCTGCATTTACTATCAACATATTGGAAAAACAGTAAGAAATGTGTAATAACCAAAAACGTAAACCAGCTTTTATGTGATGCATCCCAGCTAACAATTTAAGGTTGGAAGAATGTTTCCCTAACGTTTTCTTTAAATACCAAAAACATACAAATGTTATTTTGAATGTCTTCAAAACATCCAGTGTTTTACACGTTGTATTAACGTTATCGCTTGGTTACAAGAACGCTATCAAAAAAATTTTTAATCTGTAAATGTTCTCTAAAAGTTCCACTAACATTTTAAGAATATTTTTGATATATGATATGAAAAACATTCTACTAATGTTACTCTATGAACATTTTTTGATCATTTGAAGAGAACTTTTAGTAAACTTCAGCCAATGTTCTGAGAACGTTCCCTGTAGGATTTTTAAACCCCCATTTCCCCATGTGTGCTGGACACTTATTGGGTGATTTTCCTTCACTGTGCTCCAATAAATGACAGCCATTTAGATGTATAACGTATATCATGAACGTATGTCACAGATTTGACAGGAAGTCTCTCACCTGAACAGTCAAAGCCACTGCCACGGAAACCCTTACCACATTTACACTTGTAAGACCCTTGAGTATTGATGCACTCAGCGTGTTGACTGCACTTATGACTGTTTGATGAACACTCGTTTACATCTGAAAATGAACAATGAGAAAATGATATCACTTCAATTCAAATCAGCAATCATTCAGTTGCTGTAAAGTTCATGTTATGCCCGCTGAGAAAACTATTGAGACCATCAATATATTCTAATGAATTTTTTTGAGATATTATAATGAATTTAATAAAATAAGGCCCAAGAAACACTACACAAAAGAATTTTGTATTGGTTTTAATGGACACTATAATGGTCTCTGTGGGTCTCTACTGGTAATGCGTTGGGTTTTAATGGTGGGATGTTATCTGGCGTATGAGAATCAAAAGAACATCATTAAATCCAAATGGAACGTGTCCCAAAACACATTCCAGTAATTTTGTTCAAATTTGTTTGACTTTTGTTTTGTTTGTGTTTTAATCGTCAATAGCTGACTGGTATTCGTAATGAAAACCATTCCAATTTGTGTAGTTTTTTTTTCAGCAGGGATTTCATTGTGCGGTTGAGATTTCTACGAACAACATATACAGAAAGTCAAAAAGTGTGAAAATCTGAGGAAAATATAAACATTTAGGATTGAACTAATGATCCTACAAAGCATTTCGAATAACTGATGGTTTGTCTTAACAGTCTGTTACTAAAAATCTGTTTCTCTATGGAGTGAATGAATGGGCTTTAATCTTACAGTAATCTTTACTCTTGCACTTTGTTATGCGGTCAGTCATATAAAGGCAATGATTTCACGATCACAGCAGACCGTGACACTGTATCTTACCAACGCAGTCATATTTTCCATTGACATATTTGAGGTCAAACCCCCCCTGGCACTTGCAGTAGTAGCTTCCGAACGTGTTGGCGCACTGACGATTGAACGGACATTGATTTTTCCCAGTCGCACATTCGTCAACGTCTAAAGAGAGACAGAAAGATACACAGCAGGAGTTGATAGAGCTTCTGTCATTGCCTCAGGCTTCACACACCTTCTGAACGAATGAACGTCTGGATTTTCAGTGAAACGCATCCCTCACTGTCCTGTGGGGGACGCGTTATGTGCCGCTAATAATTCTGGCTACGTTTTACGTCTGAATAGACCCAGCTAACAGGAAACGTTTTAAGAACGTTGGTTTACTTCCTCTATAAGTTCTCTCAACGTTATCAGAAAACATTGTGGCAGTAATGTTAGTACAGCATTTCTAGCATAACGTTTCTAGCATTTCAGAAACGTTATTTTTAAGTTGTTAAAGAAACGTTTT
>JAZGTI010017686.1:0-12062 GCA_036877585.1 Botia kubotai | reverse complement strand
GGGTTTCAGCATTCGTGCCGGAGCACGCTTACGTCACGCTTACGAGCACGCCTACTTCATTATGGTGCGACGGTTTCAGGATAAACAGGAAGACCGGTGCTCTCGCTGAACGCAATGGAGTCCATCGCTCTGTTTACTTTGTGGATAATTTTGAGTCGTTTGGTCCGCAATGGTCCACAGCCCTCTCACAGCCTGTTGTTAAACAGATCTATCGCCTTTGTGGCACGAAAAGTTTTACCGAATCGTCGCAAAAACGTCCTGTTCCGTGCTCTAGCACGGTTAGCGCTCACACTACATGCGAACCGCGCCCGAGTCCAACTGAACCGTGCTCTGGCCCACCTCTTCCAAGCGGGCCAGGGACGGCTAAACGAGCCGCGCCCGGGCACGGTTCGGAGCACTCACACTAGTTAAACGAACCGCGCTTTGGTTGTCAAACGCACTCGGGCACGGTTCAAACTGCCTAGTGTGAGTGCACCCTAAGACTTGCAGTGTAAACGCAGCCATACAGTATCGAGTCAACACTTCAGATTAACACTAGTATGTGCTCATTTCTCTGCTGAGTTTCTGCCAATGGTGTTGTATGTAACTGCTCTTCTGGCAATGAAACAGTTTACAGCAGAGATTTTGGGAGTGACTGTTTGTGTGTGTGTGGTTTTTCCTGTTGTGGTGTTGGCAGCTGTCCGGAATCACTGAAGACAGACAGGAAACTCATGTGATATGTTTGTGTCACAGGGGATAAACCCTGTATGAAACAGGGTCTCTCTCTGACTCTCTCTCTCTTGCGATCTTTCCCTCATTTGGATTCATGTCAGCACCAGATTGATCAATATGAGTTTTTTAATGACCAGTTCTGAAAAGTTTGAATAATTGGTTACATCTATAGTTAGCATGATCCATAAACTGTTTGTCTTAAGCTCATAACACACCAGAATATGGACTACTACCACCTGCTGGTCCTGAAAGTTATTTTATCTTATGCAGACGCAGAACGGACGTGTCATCAGGTGTTGACCATCAGCTTGGTTTGTAGGGGCAACTTTAGACTCCAACACCATCTGCTTTCGATGGCGCTAGTTTGTCCACATCGGTTTGGTGTCTTCCCCACCTTACATAGACAGACTTTTGACTATCAAGGATATGTCTATTTCCAAATTGACATATAAACAGCCAATCAGATTGAAGCTTGTTGTTCCGAGGAAGCTCAGAAGATCAGCTTCGACCACAATGAACTTCCAGGCTGGTGAGGTGGTGGTAGAGCAGGAAAACAGAGCAGTGCAGAAGCCTCCAGACAAACACAACACATCGGCATGTGTGTAGTAATGAGCTAAAAGACATTCAGCAAACACCACATGAGAGGCCTTCAGTAATGACCCGATATATCCACATCTGGAGCTGCTGATCTGGGGCCAGCGCAGGGGCGCGATAGCCGAATAAAACAGGAGCGCAGACTCCTTTCTCAAGCCTTTAATCAGCGTCTCTCTAGGAGCACAGCTTCAGTGTTACGAGAGATCCGTAATGAGCAGGAGATGCAACCACAGGTGACAGCAGTGTGTGTTTATCGGCTGGATAAACTGTGGGATCGAGTGCTATTTACAAGGCACACATGCTGATACACACCTTGAGTGCTGTAATGAGACTGGAGGGAGAGGAGGGCTGCTCTCATATAAAATGTATAAAATAACAACAGATGCAAAAGATCCAGTGCTGAGAGAGATTGTGCTGGAAAAAATATAGAGACAGCAACGTTTTATAGAAATATCATAGTTAACATTTCAAGGAATCATTTTCTGCACATTTATATTATTTTCCTCTCTAATGCTCATTTATACTGTTATTCAAGGATTCTTTTTGCACTAAAAGCAAACAAAATGTGGTTCTGTTGTGACCACGTTTATCCTCAGACACTGAGAATTAAACAACCTGGGTTTTTATTTTGCTACTGTGCCTTTAAGACTTTTAAGAACTTTTAAGAATTTTAAACAACATTTTAGTAATAGCTGTTTTTATTGGCTGTCCTGTAAATGCTGGTGAAATTTATACAGTTGGTTGTAAGTCGAAGTTGAATAGACATTGACCTGTAAACATGTTTACATCATAAATGATCCGGGTGGACCAGGGTGTGTCATGGTCTGGACCAGACGAAATCTGCTGAATTGTTTTATTTCTACACAGAAGTCTGCTGAATAATTTTAAATGTTTATAAGAGTTAAGAGTGTCCTATTTCACTAGCACTTAATAGAAGTAGTATTAAAGAAACATTTAAAGAAAATCTTAAAGTCTCTACGATTAATTCTCTCCATTCTGTTATACTTTTCCCTAAAGAAGTCCCTAAAAAGTCCTTGAAGGGCTAATTAATACTGGTCTGTGAAAAAAACATTTAACTGCAGATGAGAGCAGATTTCATTCAGTTTGTACATTGAGTGAAAGTGGAGCAACAGAGAAGCTTTGTGCTTGATGCAATAGAACGAACAATGTTATTAGACTCTTGAAAACACCAAATTAGTACGTAGTATTAGTAGTAAGTTAAATTAAACCAACCGACAATGTGCACGTCAAGACCATATCATTTTATTTTGTATGTAAATATTGGTATAATATTGTTTGTATTGACATATCATAGCAAATTGTGATGTATGCTTTGATATTAAGATAAGGATTTTATCATTTTTATAATTTTTCAATGCGGTATAAATCTTGCCTTTTGTTTTTGTGGCGAACGGATTTGAAAAGATCCAGTGCTGTCTGTCGCCTCAGGAAATCGTTTCCCTCGCTCATCTGTGGGAAGTTTGATTTTAGACATTTGAAAAGTTCTATATCAATTATTAGTGCTCGCTGTCATTAGAATACAGTCATGGCAAACAGCACAGCCGTCTCCTCACAAACACATGTGGGGTCACTTATCAATGACGGGTGCTACATTCTGCTGAAATCTGGGCAGTTTTTCTGCAGGTATCTGTGGACAGATGTCTGTGTGCGAGCCTGGTCATAGTACATTAAACTCTTGTTACAAATTATCTGTTGAACTCTGTTGATTTTTAGAACAACGGCCAGTTTTGCAAGTAAAATATCACGATTAGCGTTAAATGGTGCTTTTTAAAATGATCAGTGATTTCTGTGATAGAAACGGTTATATATTGAAGGTGGACTATAGCATTAATGACTCAAAGCCAGGAAATCTCACCTTTTGTTACTATATGAGGTTAGGTTTAGCTGCCGTCTGTCAGCCACCCATCTTTGGCTTCAGGGAATGCTTTTACCCTGTAAGGCATTGGATGGCCGTGTCTCCGTGCTGTTTGTTAAAAGCAACTGATGCCAGGATAAGCCACCTTGGAATGCAGGGTGGTGTGTTAGTGTTGTCATTTAAAGACTGCTCAGCTCTGTGCGTGTAGATATGGTTTAACTTTAATAGAGAATGGATACAGGAACCAGTCTGACTCTCTGAGTGTTGTATTGGTGTATTCTAATTTATCACTATATTTATAAGCAGATAAATGTGTACTTAAGCTGTTGCATAGCTGTATTTTTGTGTCCACCAGCTGTTAGGCAATAAAGACTGTTGTTAATGAAGAAGGAGATCAACACTGAAATTCATTAAGCTTGTTTGGTTGTTCTGAAGTATCTTTAGTTTTCATTTACCTTTAAATTCCCTGTTGTCTGGTGTGCACATTTCTGGATCCAGTAATGCTTCAGTCAGTCTTGGGCAGGGCTGTAACTTTAACAGTTACACTGTGTTTGTTTTTTTGACCTTGTATTCATAACTGTTGACTCCTGGGCAGCCGAGTGTTCTCTGTTGAGCTACCATTGTATTTGTCAATGTTTGTGTTATTCTGACAGTATCTTTAGCTGGGACTCAGTCCAGTGTTGTGATGGTCTCTTCCTCTGGCCTGGATGAATGCCTGACCTGCCTTTTGCGTTATTTTTAGGCCACAATAGGTGCTTTTGTAGTTACTCTACATCGCCACTTCATGCTTATTGTGCTGGTTGGTGAGGGAGTATTGATTCCTTGCTGAGTCATCCAAACCAGCTGTAAAACATTTAGGGTACAAGAAAGAAACCAAATCTTGCAGCAGAAATAGACAGATAGATGGAGACACATGTGGACTGATATCTAAAGATGGAACACAGAAAAGAAATAAGGTTGTTTAATGGCAGTTTAGCATCAAGAATGGGGTTTTGTCTAGAGTGCAGTCTCTAGAATCTACATCTTTTATGAGCCATGTGTGAGTTGGGAAAAAAGACTTTCCTAGAATATGCTTGTATGAACAACTAGCTGTGCCAGGCTAGTGTATACTCTGTATATTTGGATTTGAACAACTAGCTGTGCCAGGCTAGTGTATAATCTGTATATTTGAATTTGAACAACAAGCTGTGCCAGGCTAGTGTATACTCTGTATATTTGGATTTGAACAACTAGCTGTGCCAGGCTAGTGTATACTCTGTGTATTTGGATTTGATCACTTAGCAGGTTTGGGGGTTTGAACTTGTTAGATGAAGTTGGCCAGTAAGTAGGAATGTGGCAGCACTGTGTTTGTGTGAAAGTAGAGGACTTCCTGCTTGGAAGCAGGATGCGGCTTTGATTCAAACAGTGTTGCTTCCACCCGTTTTTTGGGGGGTTGTAGGCAGGCCAACCTCTCCAAACATGTTCTCCGGGCAGCTGGAATTTCTTTGACGTTTTTGCTAAATGTGTTTAGAAGTTTGGCTGTTTGGAAACGGATAGTTTGAATTCCATCCGTGCTGACCCCTTTGAATCTGAAATGGAGAAAATGACTCCCACCAAAATTGATTGTTTCAATCTGTTTAACTGCTCGTCTCCATCATGGTGGCCTCAATGGTATCAACACTTTGAAACGAAAGAGAAATGTCAGCCAATAAATCGAATAGATGTTCTGGCAATTCTCACCCCATCATCACGTTTCTGTAATCTGGTCCAGAATGTAAATGTCTTCACAGCAGAACTAGCATGTTATAAAGTCTTGAGATGTGATTTTCTGATGCTAACAATAAAATGCCATCATTGTAGCACAGCCCCTTTAGTAAAGCTTATCTCTGGAGCCTTGGTTGAGGGCCTATAGAGGGAGTCAAAGGTTGACTGGTGAGTAGGAATCCATGACTCCAGCACCCTGTGCATGTGTTTTCTTTTCCATGCCATCCAATATGCAGAGCTGAGATAAGCATGTGCTTGTGGTTGGGACCCGGTGCGTGACTATCAGCCACTCTGAGGATCTGTTTTGACAGGGGAGGGTCCAGAGGGGACGAACGAGGTCAGACTGTCTCTCTTATTTTCTTATTTAACTCTGCCTGTTTTCATTGGGGGTGCAGGCCACTCTCTGATGTCAGGTGCCACACAGAGATGTTCCGTGTAATCAGGAACCACCATGATCGAGAACATTCAGGAACGTTTTCCATGTGTGGTACGGTATATTCATTGGTCCTGTGGGAGAAGGGTCTTGCCTTTAAAGTGTTTGTTCTGTCCTTGTGAGTTTTAGCATTGGCCCTGAGAATTAATGCTGTGGTTCTGCCTGGTTTTCCTTCTTGTTGTTGACACAACACTGGTTGTCAAAGTCTCTGGTCTCTTGTGTTGTTCAAATTCATAAATGAATGTTGTGACTAGAAGAAGATCTGCTGGAGCTTTCCCAATGCATGCTTCACTGTATCACACATTGCTAAAGCCCTGCTTTTAACACTGAAAATAAGTGAACATACATGAATAGCAAACACAGCAGCAAATTTCCTTCCAGACTCTTTCATAGAACTTCATAGACTTAATCACACACTGTGATGCTTGGCCAAGAGGTTTGAATCTGAAGATAGTGAGGAACCCAGTTTCTATTTCCTTTCTTGGGTTGTGGCTTGTGGGTCTTTCATAATTCTTCCCCAGCCCGAAAATGTTGAGGTTTCCCCCTTAGCCCACCCCTTCTCCCAATCCTGTTGGAATGCCCTTTTTCCCTGCCACAAGTTACTCCACTGTGGCTTTGGAGGCCACCTAGTATGGAGCAACTCTGCTGAGTCCAAACTTAGAAATAGAGATTTCTAATGAAATTGAGCTCTTGTTGTTAGCTCTCTTTTCTCTTTTAGAATAAAGCCCGAGCACATAAGAGTTAGTGTTTGCTGTTTAAATGAAACATCAGGTCAGAGGTACAGGCCACAGTTGTCTACCGCGAGTGAACACTGTCATTATCATCATCACCCTAAAGCATCAACAACATTATTGCTGTCATTTCCATCATCGTCCTCATCATGTTTTATGATCTTTGTCTCTGCTTAACCAGCATGCTAAGAGGATCTGCTGTGATGTGGAGAAGTGTGGTTGAGTATCTGAACACAGTGCTGACCGTGACCTGACGGGCTCAGATGGAAGTCAAGCTGAGGCTGCTGAGCAGCTGTTGACTTTGGCTGCTTCCCGGCGGTTCACGGCAGTGTTTCAGCTGCGCGTCACCACAGTGCATTCGGAAAACCCAGGTAGCAGGAATCCCGTCACTCAGCAGGACTTTTCCAGAGCAGCATTGTGAACGTCAGAATTGACACGTGAAAAACCAACTCGGCCTTTATAGAAAAACTCTCGTATTCCAAGGAGACGGTTGAGTTGTGAAAATTCTCCAGTAAAGCTCACCAATCACAATACTGATAGAGCTGCAAAAAATCACACCAATTCTCACGTTTTCCTAATGTAGAACTGCAGAGAATTCTCCGATAGAAAGTGTAGCTGTGGAGCACCGTGACTGTGCTCCACAGTCGAGTGTTCAGCAAAAGAGAATCTTTAAAACAATAACATGGGAAAAAATGGAAAATGTTTCAATATGTTCATCAAGCCATTAAATGCATTTGGTTTTAAACATACCAAGCAGACTGTAATATAGGCTTAAATGTGTAAGTGTTGAGTCAATCCCATAAGGTATTAAATAAACTGTAGATGCTCAGGGACGTAGGAACTGGACATTGCTGTGTTAAAGTGTTCCGATGTGGTGGAAATCCTTGCTGTTCCTCAACACATCCCTGCTCTTAAACTAAACCAGATGGGCTGTTTCCATATAAAACTTTCACTTCCTTTTAACTCTCACACCGGGCTAACGGCTGTTAAAAACCACCATACATGTCATATTCTGCCCACTTAATAAACTCTTTAATACAACCGTTTCACACCACAGAGGAACACTGTATTTCTCAGTGGTTCCTCTTAGAGCTCAGGAGACGTGAGGGAGATCTCAGTTGTGTTTAAGAATCAGCTTTGGCTCAGATGTGTTTCCTAAACTTGCTCAGGAGAAATAAAAACAGAAACAAAGACACAATTAATTATAAGTAAATAAATTATAAGATTAATGTAGATTGCAGTTAACAATCTGGATTTGGGGTGAAATGTTTTGATGAGAAACTTTTAGGTTCATATTGAAATCTTTAATAATACTGACTTTTAATAGCAGATTTTGCAAATCTGAGCTCAGTTTGAGACATTGTTGAGATCTCTTCTGATCTCTCCACTGGAGACGTTTATGAGATTTCTGGCTCTTTTCTCAGGAGAAATATCTGAGACACAGAAGACTTAATAAAAAAGCTTCTATTTGCTTTCTGTTTAATCTCATTGTTGTCTAGGAGAAATAACTGAGACATTAATGAGATCTCATCTGTGATTTTCCTTTCCTATGGGCATGTATACAGGCACGATGACAGGTTTGAAATGACAGACTGTTAAGTGGTCACAGTGCAATGATTCACTGTCCTCTGTTCAAAACAAATGGTTTGTATCTCTCCTCTGTTAATAAAATGCCCTGATCATTTTTTGACAGGAATTAGAAGGGAGGTCTGTGCCAGCCCTGTCTTGCTGACACAATCAAATATTGCATAAATTGTCTGAAACAGATTCTGGTGTCTCTGACTGTTTCTGACTCTTTCATCTGCTATGTCCACAAATGGGTGGTGAACGATAGATAAAACAAAGGAGTGAGTGAACATAAGTTTGACAGAGCACAGAGAGTTAGTAGGAGAGAGAAAAAGATGGCAGCTATGAAATATGACCAGGAAGCTAAACAAACAAATTCAGTGTGAATTGTTTCCGGAATTAAAGAGAAATAGACCTTCTCTAAAATCTGTGTGTTGGCCGTCACATATACACAGACTTACTGTCACTCCAAACAACCCTAAACATTTTCCCTGTGTTGTGTTTGTCTTTCCTCTATCATGACTGTGTTCAGTTGTTCCAGCTGCAGCCAGTGTGAGGTGTCTGTGTCCACCTATCAGAGCGGCTTTCAGAAAGGCTGTTTTGACAGTTGCAGTCAGATTGTGACACACTGCTATGGAATGTTCCTCCAGTGACAGAGGAGAAACCGGAAAGTTCGAGCGGTGTGTAACTGGATATGTGTGTGTAGAAGACACGCATGGAGTCAGGTTCTCAGTAATCAGGCAGTGAGCACAGCAGAGCGGTGGTTACCTTCCAGCAAAGTTCACGCCCCTGAGAGCTGTTTGGTTTTGTTGTGGTGCTCTGTCAGTGAGGAAAGAGGAGGAGTGGTGAGAGAGGAGGAGGGGAGAACCTTCTCAGTTAACGCGAGCAGCACACGCTGTCAGCAACAGAATGAGCGTGGCCACGCTCTCCCTCGCTAGCAGTGCTCTGTAAGAGACCAGTTACCCCCTCCCACCTCTTACAGCCCATGCCAGACATCAAGAACAGACACAGGGCTCTCGTACCTCTCTCTCTCTCTCTGTCTCTCAACTCCTCCACTTTTTTCTTCATCGTTTTCTCTTCTTATTCTGCTTTTGGCACTCTGAGGGACTATGCCGGTGGTTGGTGTTGCATCGAAACTCCGGCAGCCAGCAGTGGGGTCTAAACCCATCCACACGGCACTGCCCATTCCTAACCCAGGGAGGAGCAGCATGGCACATAGATTGACACCCCGGAGCTCAGAAATCAAGAGCACAGAATCTTCCATGTTGTCGTGTCAGTTGTCACTCAAGACTGACATCCAGGATAGAAGGACAACCTTGATCCAGACTTCATCCCTGACTACAGGACACAGTAGCAGAGAGGCAGAAGAGAGGAAGATCTGCAAGGTCAGTGAGACTGATGATGAGCTACCTGTTATCCAGGTGTTTATCCACATGTATAGTTAGAGTCATCATGTAATTCATGATGCTGTTACCTTTGGTGTGCTTGAAGTAGGGTTATTATTTTTCTTTTGGTTTACATTAGATCAGACAGATGCCTAATGAGCCACTGAGTATGTATTGCAGGTGCCATAGAGCTGACATATTTGACATTTGTATTGTGGTACATTTCCTTAATGTGCGTGAATACATTTTGATGCTTTATGGAACAAGCAAATTATTTCTTAGATCATGTTATGTTTTTAAAAATTGAAGAATAAAAATGACCCAGTGCTGAATTCTGTGTACTATCTGAGAACGGCTGGTTTGGTATTAAAATCATGTCACTCGTGCAGTGGAGACTTCCAGTTTGTGAGCAAGCTGTTGCAGCGGTTTGCCGAGGCTATTAAGATCTTTATCTGTGAAATGAAGCACGGGGCAGTTTTAGGGGGGGGTTTTGCAGGGGAGACTTGGCCATCTGAGAAAGCCTTGTGTGTAGCAGAGCGGGGCAGCATACTAACTCCCTGTCCCCCACATGGAGCGCTCCATTACAGATGGATGGCTGGTGTTTCTCCTCTTTGACTGCTATACGGCTCTTCTCAGGCTTCACTGTGTTTAAAAACACACACAGACATGTACATGGCAACAGACATCACAGATCACCGTAAGCACTTTCCCATACAAAACACATTCCTGAAAAGGTTGCTGAAACGTTTCAAACGTTTGGCTGGAAACCAGGGCAGAGACGAGGAGGGCGGGGCACTTCAGCACAGAGGAAGTAAGAGTCTTTCAAAAATCCCCGCCAAGCAGATCCATTCGAGGTTGCTTTTAAGACCCGCCCGCCAGCCCTGAATAGAACAAAAACTGAAAGGAAAAGAATAACTTTCCTGTTTGGTTAGCTGCTCCTGACTGTTGTCTCGTTTACCGTTGGCCTCTGACAAAGTTTGTGACCTTTTATTAACGTTCTCCTAGATCCTCACAGGCAGGACTTTCTTGTAAACTGCAGGAAGTGCGTGCGGACTTCAAACCACGGTCATGCTTGACAGGGATTCTAGTGCATGGTCGCAAGAGTATGCAAGGTTGCTGCGGGGCAGTGGGACAGACAGAAAGGGGACGCGTGTTTCATCATTAACGGCGTGCTCTGTGACTTAACACACTGTTCACTCGAATGTTTTGCCCTTTAGAGAAAGAATCACTTGTCTGCTTTCTTCACTTTTATTAGGTGGTTAAAAATGCAGCAGGATCGTTAAGCCTGACAGTAAAACTCAACCAAAAGAGCATTACATTACGATAATAATAGACAATGTCACATACAATATAACTGACTTAATGTCTTTATGTCAAGTAATCCCCTCCTTAAATAAATGTCCCATCTGTCCCTCTCTGATTGGTCACAGGAGAACAATTATTCCTAATGTGGGCCTGTCCACTCAGATCTCCAGACTCACTTTAAAAGAGCTCGAGAGCCTGAGGCAGAACTTACTTTCTCCAGGACTGACAGACTAGCTTTGGTGGGGCTAGTAAAACTGTCAGAGATGATAATGCATTGGCACATGAGTGAGTAAATTCTGGCGAGGTGGATTTGTTGATACCCAGAACTGTCCACGACGAGAGAGAACGAGTTTGGACTTGTCTGTAGTCATTCCCACAGAGGGCAGCACGTTCACCTTGTTTGGTGTTTTGACACAAGCTGTTTGCAGTTACAGGCAGATTTGAATTGTTCAGTCTTACTGAAGTTAGTGGTGCAGTACAACAGTGAGGCTGCTTACGGTTTACAGCCCATTCAAGGTTTGTCTGTTTGAGATTAAGAAAGCAGGGAATGTAAACAGGCCGCTGGTGGCTCATGTGCAGTGGTGTGTTGAACGTACATGTGAGTGTTTCCCAGCAGCAGAGGTGCTGTCAGTGGTGAAACACTGGAGTTTGTTCTGCTGCCTGTGCATGTTCCAGCAATGGGTGGTCTGGTGTGCTGCGCTCCTTATCTGGAAGAGTGCAAGACACTAAAGACAAATGATGACGCTCCTGTTAGAGATTCAGAGGTGGAGACTTGGAACCTGAGGCAATAAACAACATGTCTCACAAGGAAATAAACTACCCAACGACTCTCAGAGTACTTAGAGCGCTCAGACAGGTTAAATCATTCCAGTTTTACTAAATGTCCAGTAAAACATTGTGCTTAACACAGTGTTTTATAGGTTGCTGAAGATTGGTGTTTATTCAATAAAATCAGAGGCACATTTGTCATTGATCGAATCTGAATCTAAAAGACTCCCATGTTAAAGCCAACATAAAATCCAAGTTCTGGTCTTACTTTGTATGTGATTTGTAATCCTTTATCAAATGTAATATCTAGCCCTTATAAAACAGTCCCTTTATTTCTTTACTTCCCTTTCAGTCCCCTGCAGTAGAATGTAATGTCCACCTTTCCATCCTTGAGTTTGTGTCATTGAATATTCTACAATCCCAGCAAAATCATGGGTGCCGGTTTCATGTTTTGAGATCTCATTATAGAAAACACTTTACTCGCTAAACAATCCTGCAAGTTTGTATTTAACCTCCGCAACACAACTCAATCCACACACGGCTCAATCCACACACAACTCAATCCACACACGGCTCAATCCACACACAACTCAATCCACACACAACTCAATCCACACACAACTCAATCCACACACAGCTCAATCCACACACAGCTCAATCCACACACAACTCAATCCACACACAGCTCAATCCACACACAACTCAATCCACACACAACTCAATCCACACACAACTCAATCCACACACAACTCAATCCACACACAACTCAATCCACACACAACTCAATCCACACGCGGCTCAATCCACACACAACTCAATCCACACACAGTTCAATCCACACGCAGCTCAATCCACACATTTACATTTAAGCATTTGGCAGACGCTTTTATCCAAAGCGACTTACATTTCATTATACTATACATTGATTCTAAGTATGTGCAATCCCTGGG
>JAZGTI010017685.1:0-12062 GCA_036877585.1 Botia kubotai | reverse complement strand
TTCTTAAGAACTCTGGCCATAATGAACATATTGTGAGTGTTTAACATGAAAAGAATGAACAAAAATTAAAACTACAATTAAAGCTCTTTATTAAACATTTAAAATGATTCATTTTAATGTCAATTAAAGGTGAGATGTTCAGGAACCTTTATCAAATTAATTTAATTTAATTTGTTTTTGTATGTACTGTGCATATATTTTAAATGTATTTTTGAATTAATTGTGACATTTATAGTTTTAAATTGTTTATTTACTCGTTGTAAACAAGTAAATAAACAATTTAACAAATAACATTAAATAAATAATTTAACAAATAACATTTTATTGATTAAATATAAACAGTGTATTTATGTTACTTACTTATATTAGTAAATATGTAACAAATTTACAAAGTTTAACACAGAGTGAGTGTTTGAACCTTAACATCACGCTGTACCAATAACCCACAGCACTGCATGTCATAATTGTTTCATTTGAAACGTCTTTTGTAAACCCTCCGACTTTACTCTGAAGTGCCTTTGGCCAGAAATTGGATTAATTCTCTGATGTTCTTTGCTCTTGCAGATATAATTTCATTTGTGAGTCCACGCGATGAATAGCAAAACAAGGAAGGAAGGGGCTACAAACACTGTGGTCCTCAGCTTCCATTACCCTCATAATACCACAGCTGTCATTGAATCTCAACAATACAGACATATTCAAATCACTTGTTATATTGACATTTCCTTATTTAATCCTGTATTCAAGCATTTATTATTACTAGCTTCAGTTATTTTATGAACCGCACATGGTTTTTCTTTCAAAATCAAAAGAAGGACTATTTCCTAAAAAAAATGGAGGCGAGTCTTAAATGTAAAAGCATTTTGTTTTCCTTCTTTTGAGGAGTTTAAACTCAATTTTTTAGACATAAAATGGAGGTTTTTTTGCAACTTTAAGTGAAAAAACAAAATACATATAAGATACAAATACAAATAAGGTTTATTGAGTGTTGTTGTGGTACAAAAATTGATGTCCGGTAGCAACTATTGAATCAGAAAAACTGAGGGTTCAAACATGAAGAAAGTGATTTATCAGGTGCTGATCTGTGGAATCACAGCCGTCTTCAGCAGGTCACAGATGGAGCTGCTTTGTGAGACGAATCTGCTGGCACGAACAGGCCCTTGGCCACTCACCCCGCCCCACCCCCACAGAGTAAAGCCCCCTGCTCATTTTTTTATTTAATTAAAGAGAAAAGAGGCGCATCAATTTCTTTGGCGGTGCGGAGAGATGACAGCACACAAATTGAAAGTAAGCGCCTTGGCTGATGTGTGTGTGTGTGGGGGGGGGGGGGGTGATCATCATTAACACTGAACACAATCCTGTGTTCCTGTGTAACAAGATTAGAAACATTATCATTTTCTTGTACACACACAGACAAACAGACAGTGAGAGAGACAGTTAATACGTGTCTGTGTGGAGGGCTTTGCTTAAGCATATATTGGGGACCAATGTGTACCCAAAAGTCAGCACAACCTGAAAAATCTGAGTAAAACCTCCTTTGGTGACATTCTCAAACAAAAACTATTATTTATTAAACTGTAAAAATGCAAAATGCACACTCTTACCCTAATTCCAAGGGTTAGGGTAAGAGTGTGGGTTTGGGTTTATAAAGGAAGTATTCATGAAGGTCATCTGAAGAACACATCACGTAAACACAGGCACACTTATGAGAACAGAGTTACCCAAACATAAAAAATGTGTCATCGCTCATTTTTTCTTGTTACGACACACCTGCAGATGATTTCCACATTCACAGTGAGTTATCTCGTTAAATAGAGGGTCTATTATCTTTGTCATATACACTCACTGGCCTCTTTATAAATACTATTAATAAGTACTAATAAGTACTATTCTAGTACTTGGTTGGACACGTTTTTGCCATTGCTTTGATTTTTCATGGCAAACTGCTTTGATTCTTCATGGCACAGATTCAAGAAGGCACAGCACACATTCCACTGAGATTCCTCATGGATTTAAAGACTTTAAGAAAAAAAATGTTCATGAATGCTGCTTTGAAACAGCTGTGTGTGTAACAGTGACTGAGGTGATGTTTTCTCTTAGATGTTGTGGAAACACGCTAGGTTTGTGGCTGTTTTCTTAGGGTGACATCACTAAAAGTATTAATGCAGTGATGCAATTATGTGAAATCTGATGCCTAAATAAACAGACATGGACATTACGAGATGGGTTATTTACATATTACATTATAAGCAATATCCTGTCTGATCAAGTGTCTCCTAAGACATTATTTTTCATTTTCACTTTCTGTAAAATGTTAGTGAACATGAGGAACATTAAAATTATTTCATTAAAATGATTTTATTTCATTCTATTTACTTAAGAATATTTTTGCAAACATTTTACACAGCTGCAGGTATGTAAAGAGTGAAGCTAGTTCATTAGGTCTCAGTCTAGCATTGACACTGGAGGTCTGGAGGATTCATACTGGGAATATAGTCAAAGCTAAAGCTTATTTAGCGTTATTACTTTTTATACAACAGTTACTACAACTACAACTATGTATATAACAATGTTAATGTACACAAATTTTCATTAACGTTTGTTTTTAATCAAGTTCATGATGTAATTTATGAGGTCATGATGTCATTCTTCTTAGCAGAACAGACATGTAAACTGAGGTTAATAGTTGATGTCTATGGTAACGAGCAGTGATATAGCAGCCGGTGAACTGAAGTTTCACATCACAGCTGTTACGATATTGTATATTTTATCATTACTGGAAAACTAAATTAAACAATTAGTATCCAGAGCCATAATTATCAGTTTAATAAGAGAAACGAATAAAGGCTAATTCAAGCTAATTACCTTAATTGTTTCTAATTTTATGTTTGTTTCTATTATATAAATCAAACTAAGATCACGACAAGTATCTTGGAAACATCTACACAAATATATCTAAACATAATGGCACTCACCACACACACACGTTGGCATATGTGGTATATAAGACATAATAAACCATTGACGTAATGGAATGTTTCCATTTTTTGAATTTAGACTGTTGACTGTCAAGTAGATTGTTCAGTAAGAGATAGGAAGAGAGTTGATTAAATACCATCTTTTCAAGAACCTTTGAAAGGCACGGTAAGAGTAAAATTGGTCTATAGTTGGCTGACCACTGAGGGGTTGATGATGGTTTTTTAAACAGTGGGGTTACCCGAGCCTGCTTTAATAAGAAGGGAATGCTTTTTAAAGAGATGGACATGTTTAGAATATGTATGATTTCAGGCAGTAGTGACGGAAAGTCACTTACAGTAAAGTCACTTACAGATTGCTTACAGTAGATGTGAGAGGATAGGGTCAAGGGGGCAGGAGGTAAAGAGAATTTTGGAGACGTCAGTCTCAATGAGAGGAGAAAAAGAGGGTGTCGAATGGCATGAAGGTAAAGAGAGGTTAGGGATGTGTGGTGCTGAGAATTGGTTGCTGATAGTTGCCACCTTATCTGTGAAGAAATTGGCAAAATCACTGACAGTCACACATGTAGTGGGGGAAGGTGGAGGGGGACTGAGAAAAGATGAGAAAGTTGAGAATAGTTGGCTGCTGTTAGAGGTGTTGCTGATCTTATTTTGAAGGTAGGTAACTTTGGTAGTGGAGATGCTATGAGAAAAGGAAGAGAGGAGAAATTGACATGTGCTAAGGTCGGCAGGGTTTTCTAACTTGATTTTTGACATTTTCTCTCCATAGCCCTGAGCTTGGTCTTGGTAGCTGTGAGGGGTCTTGCAAAGCCAGGGACTGAAGAGTGTTGCCCATGTTGGCCTGAAGTTGAGAGAGCAGATATTGTCAAGACAAGATGTTAAAGTTGTACAAACAGTATCAGTTGCTGCCTCAGCACTGAGTGATGAGAAATAGGTTATGGGGATAGGAAAAAGAAACAAAGGATGAAAGGTGAGTGGGTGAGAAAAGAACGCAGGTTATGATGACAAGAAACAGTAGTGGGTGGTGAGCATGGAAAAGGAGTAACAATGAATTGGATGATAAAATGGTCAGACACATGCAGAGGAGTAACAAAAATATTATCTGTGGTGCAGTTTCAAGTGAAGATACGTTGTTTCCCTCCTTTGTGAGTGGGAGGGTTGTTAGTCTACAGGAGTTGGAATGAGGACAGAGAAACTAAGAAGTCAGCTGCTTGAGGTTTGTCTAGGTGGATGTTGAAGTCACAGAGAACTACCACTGGAGTGCTGTCTTCTGAAAAAAACGATAGCAGCATATTTAATTCTTCAATGAAACTGCCCTGTTGACCTGGAGGGCAGTATATGACAACAAGGTGGATTTTTGCTGGAGTAGAAACTGTAATAATAACCGAATAATGTATTATTACAGAGAGAGGACAGTGGAGTAAATTTTCAGGTGTTAGACACTAGCAAACCTGTCCCCCCTCTACGCCCTGTAGGACGAGGAGTGTGTGTGAAAGTGATATTAGATGAGAAGGATGATGGAGTTGCAGTGTTTTCCTTGCTGACCCATGTGTCCGTCAATTCCAAAGCAAAGAGGTTTGACTGGCAGGGAATGAAATCTGCTTTGTTAACAGCCAACTGGCAGTTCCATAAACCAAAGGATAAGAATGATGGCTGTGGAGAGGCACATCGGAGGGAGCATAGATGGTATTAATTTCATTGTCTTCTTGTGTGTGTAGTTGTACTGTCTGCAATTAACAGTGGGAATATACTGGAAACACGTTAATAGTAGGAAAAAGAGATTGGAAGGAACAGATCTTTTTTGAAAATCTAAAAGAGCAAACACTTTTCTGTGAGGTTAGGTTAAGGGGTAGGGTTAGTGTAGGGGGATAGAATATACAGTTTATACAGGATAAAAACCCTTAGGTCTATGGAATATTCCCATAAAACATAAGTATGTGTGTGTGTGTACTGTGTGTGACTGTGTGTGTGTCAAGCACAAGATCTCTGCTAACACACAAGAGTTCAAGAGTTCAAGTTAACACACTGCCACAGTACAAAGTTAATGTCAATGAGCTTTATATAAATCTGTGTTCTATAAACTTCCTTTGAATACAATCCCTGTCTTTATAAAACAAAATATCAAATCAAATAAAAGTCTGGCCAACAACGGCACACTTATTTTGCATTGCATTAAAGGTAAACTGCATACTTTTCTTACTGCAGAATTCTAAATAAACAATATTTCTAAATAAAATTCAAACACACCCTTAATATCAGATCAATGACCCTGTGTACATGAAGTAAACAATTTATTTTAGGGATTTTGCAAGGGTCAAGGGTCAAGGGCAATGTGTAAAACCTTAGCTGGATGTTCTGTGCCCCTGTTCAGTGAAACCCCAGCCAGTGTATTACTGTCCCTGTAGTTTACACTTCACAAATATGAAACGCTGACCCTAAATCAGTAAACCCAGGACGAACCTCAAAAACACGTCAAAAACAATTAAAAAAACAAAAACAAAACATGTCAAAAACAATTTAAACAGTATTAGAACATAATTAATCAAAGTCCTTCTGAATGTACAGTCAGAGAGGAACTGGCCTCCTATTGAAATCTGGTTTTCCCCAAGGTATTTTTTTTTCCCAAAAAATAGTTTTTGATTCCTTGTTACAGTTTCCTCAGCCTTACTCACTGGGGGACGGAAGCTGTAAAGATGGACTTAGTCTGTCAGTTTGCTAAGACTAAAATCATATACATTTTATATTTTCCAACGCCGCAACAAAAATGACTACTAACTAAGATATAACATAAAACCAAAAATGACAGGACTCCGGTCTGATCAGCCCGGGTTTGTATTGTTTGTTCTGTGTCGGAGCACGCTGCGGTTTGACAGATCGCCACCTAGTTTAATGCAAATATAAATGTTGGACTACTAATATCTGCACTGTGTGAGATTTTAAATAATAGATTCTTCTTGTCATAATCTTTAACCTCAGCTAATAATTTTATATTGTAATAACATTTCCATTAAATAACAAAAACATTAAATTGTTATTTTTAAAGTTCTAGGCACATTCAAAGTGTCCAGTTTTTAAGACATTGTATTAATGTTATTGCTTGGTTAGGAATGTTATTCAAACATTTAAATTATATAATGTTTTTAAAACATTCCACTAACAATTTAGGAATAATGTTTTTTGACAATGTTATAAGAAAAAATATGACAAAAACATTCTACTAAAGTTACTGCAAGAACTTTTTTTGATAACTTTGAGATTACTTTTAGAGAATGTTAGTTAATGTACTGAGAATTTTTACTGTTAGCTGATATACTTTGTCTAGTATAATGAGTCAAAATCCAAACACAACCTACAATTGCACCAAAAACTTTTGTCTTTCTGCCTGATTGTGTCGATATAATTGTTGTCTACTAACAAGTTAGCCTTTCAGCTTTCATGAGCACAGGTACAAGCCATCAGATCCAGCAGCCTGAGAGAACATGAGATGTTTGCTGAGTGAATAGGAAAATTACATTGGAGATTGGAGTTTGTGAAGTCTCTCTCCCATTTCTCAGATGTGTGTTTGTGGAGGCAGAGGAGCGTAAAGAATCATAAATGTAGCCTATAAAAATTAGACGGAAACATTTTCTGAGAAAGCCTGCAATTGACAGCCATCTATTCAGGGTGTTTCCCGAAGCAGCCCAAAATGCTGGGACAGACTCCAGCATTCTGTGACCCTGCAGAGGACAAGTGGGACTGGAGGACGGATGGACGTTTGGGAAGAACTGTTCCTTTGTCGAGCTACTCCAAGGATAAAGAAATCTGTTGTGTCCCGTTGATGGTAATTACTGCGATTCTTATAGATGACACTTACAACGTCTGAGAGCGGCAGTTTCTGTCTCTGATTGGATCCTTCAGTTTGCTGCCCATTAAATCTTGATTGGTCTTCTGTGTCTGTATGCATAACAGAGAATGAGGTGAACATGCAGTAGGTCTGTATTTATACCACAGAAAAGGTGCAATGCTGCCTGTTGGCAGAGAATTTTAAAGTCCCCTCTCTGTGTTTAGGTTTTCAATCCAATATAAATTAATATTTGAATTTCATTTGATATTTGCACAGTTAAAGTATGGAACCTTATTAAATATCTAACAATGTTTATTAAAACCGCAATATTAAAACTCTGTGTTATTCTACGTTGTACATTTTACTTGTTTAAGGTAACAATCTATTAACACTGTCAGATGTTTCTACCTGATCTTACAGAAAAATGTAAATATTTTATGAGTAGCAATTTCGTTTGAATCCGTAATATATTATTTGTACAAAACCTACATTTCTGAGAGAAAAAGCAAGCATAAAAGTCCACCCCTAACCCTAAATATTTCTAAAAGCAGAGTGTATGAGTGAGATTGAACAAATTAATGTGTACTACTAAAATGTAAAACAATGGGATTGTGTAGGATATTTACATTATCAGATATTTCATGAAATCAGGCAATATCAAAGTCATCCTTCTGAAGATCCTCTTTCCACTTTCAACTCTAGTGCATTTTATAATTATATAGTTATATTTTAACCCAAACAATAAATAAATTATGCATTTTAAGGAGGTGGCTAACAACATGGCAAACTAAATGGCTGCTACATATAATACATTTGCAGAGTAAGATTGTAGAATTATTTTTGTCACTCAAATATATTTGGAGAAAACTCCTCATGTAACTTTGTCTGACTGCGTGTTGCCACTCAGCACATGCGTGCAAGACCATCATCACAGCTGTGATCACACACGGTGGGCCCCCGTTTCCCTCTTCTCCTCCTGGCCCTCTGCCTGTCCTGCCACTAACCCCCATGTTCGCAAATCACTGCTTCTCGTGTCAGCAGGTAAATTGTTTTGTCCTCTCGTTCCCCGCTTTCATTACCTTGTGTAAATTAAGTGATACGTCGTCCACTGGCGCGAGTCACTGCACCCCGCGCCGCCACGCCAAAATCAGGAGATTTGGCATAATAAATGAAGACAAACTGGCTCAGCCTCTGCTCCTTCTCCTCCAAGACTCGCTTTCATTATTCGCTTAACTCGCCAGAGAAAATGACTTAACCCTGACCTGCGCATTACATCCCATATTCACTCCAGATAAAAGCCTTTTTACGGTGGGCCCCCCGCAATTTATATTCCACCAAGTAGGGCCGAATCTCCCTGTCACTTTTCCAATCTCGGGCCCCTCAACACACGTCATTAAACTTGTCGTTCCTTCCTGTATTTGTCCATCAGTCCTTTCCTTTTACATAAAAGGTGGCAGCATTATTCTGGGTCTTTGATGGCGCCCACTCATTTTTTTCCTCGCCACAGGATGTTTGATTGGAAGAAATATAGCTAGAGCACCAGGTCCATCTCCTCTCCGCTCTGCTGCTGGAACGGGACACTTGATGAAATAGTGTTCCTTTGGCAAGAATAATAAAAACAGACTTCTGCATTACGGGCCCGGAGCTCGCAGAAGTGAGAAAGCCCCAATCTTCACTCGCCCCTGAAAGATTTTTATAGTTATACGAGCAGATAAATGGAAAATGGCGAGCTGTGTGGGTGGAGGACGTGGAGGAGGCGCGGAGTGGCTGCATGTGGGGTGAGGGTCGGGGTTTCTCAGCTGTATGTTCAAATGACAGAAGAGCGGCAGTTAAAGTGGAGAGAGTCATAACAGGTTCATTTGAGGACTCATTGGTTTTGTTATGCGTGTAGAGCACACTGTCTGTTTTCAATTTACAAAATCTGCAAGTGAACTATTGGCTGTATAAACCATCCAAATTTAAGTGGTTTATAAAGCAAACAGTAATTTTCCATATTTTTTAGCTTATGCAGTGACACAGTTTACTGATTAATTTTAAGAACCTTGTGGGTTCTTTGTCAAGCTGTGACTTGATGCATATCCAGCATGTAACCGCTAACATCAGTCATAACTCTGATACAGTTTTCACAGCACATCGGATAGGAATAAACAAGTAAGTGCTTTACAGTTTCATTTCCAGAGGTGAGTTTTGCTCGGGGGGCTACAATAAATACTGCATTTATAAAGAAGTAGCTAAAACTTGAAAAAGAACACCTTTTTGATTGTGTTTCAGCAGCATAGTATCAGCAGCATATTATTAATTGCTAGTCAAATACATTATTTGGGTAGTTTTTGCTGATTCTTTACACAAAGGTGACTACGCATAACTACATTTACACTTACACTAAGTGATTTACAGTCATATGACCATTATTACAAAATAAACCCGGAAAGTTTATCAGATGTTGGATTATTTTAAAATCATTTTTGGTAATATTTATTGTGTTGTGTTATGTATTATGGTAATGGTGCTGAATGGTGCGACTGACCAATCAGAATCCAGTATTCCAGAGGGCCGTGCAATTAAACGTAATAACATATGACAAGTTTTCACATATATGCCCATGTTTTGGGTTGAATCCACAGAGGAAAAGTTTTACTTCAGAGGAAAAGTTTTAACATGAATCAAAAATATTTTCTTCCAAGTTCCAAGAAGTTCGTGATTTACCCCCAAATAATGACATCAGAATTAAAGCCAGAATATCCATATACAGTCAAGCGCCAATATACACAAAGAAAAACATTTGCCTCATTCTTTACATATGAAAGTTTGGCAAGGTCGTTCAAAAAGTTAAATGGCCACACAACACCTGCATACAAATCCACTTCCTTGTTAGGTAAGTTGCATTGAGGTGGTTCTTAAAGCTCATTATTAACATGCAAATAGACAGATCTATTTAATAACCACCATTTTATCACAGCTCGTATTCTTCAGTGTTGCTGAAGCAGGCCTGACATCTTCTTAAGAGATGATATGAAAGCCAAATGAAAGAGAATGGAAGAGTCACTCCCACAGCTGATAGCTGTTCACTGCAGCTACTCTGTGTCAGCATCCCCAGTGACTCTCTGCCCGGGGAAGATAGCTCCCCTGGACTCCATCCATTATTCTGGCTACTCTAGCATTTCATTATGCACCGGTTTTGTTCTTGTTGAGTCAAGCAGTATTTTCCCTAGTTTGATGTAAATCTCGGAATTTGGGTCTGGGTTGTGTTATCGATAGCCTCATTTCTGCGTGTATGTGTGAGGCGCTGAAAATTAATTATGTTTAAAGTAATTGATTGTGAATGAAAGGGTAGAGTTGTGGATTTAAAAACAATAGATCCCTTGCTCAGGTTAAATGTTTTTCACCCTGTGAGACTGAATATACGTGCTTTGAATTCTTCTGCTCTTAACATCTGAAAACTTTGCTAAACATTAAAATAGCCCTGTTGTTTCGTTTCTAACAATATTGATTTCTATTGTTAAACAGAGAGTTCTGACTCTCAGTTCTGATAAAATTGATTCAGTTGTAATTTTCTAGATAAGTCTGTTGGGTCTGTTTTTCCTGTGAGGAAAATTTTATTTCTCAGAGATTGCTCTTTCATAGTTTAGGAAATTTGATCGAGATCTCAGTTATGTTTCATTTAAGTATCAACTTTGTCTCAGATGCTTCTCTTTTAATTGTTAAGGAGAAATAAAACTAGAAATGAATAAGACAACTGTTAAAAACTGTATGAAGCTGTAAAATTAATGTAGATTGTCCCTAAAATAATTGGATAATCTGGATTTGGGTTCAATTTGATGAGGAATGTTTGAAGTTCATATTGAAATCAGTAATATTGACTTTTGATTGTAGACATGAAAAATCTGAGCTCAGTTTGGAACACTGTTGAGATCTTTTCTGAAACTCTAATGGAGACATTTGTGAGATTTCTGAGTTTGTTTCCCAGGAGAACTATCTGAGATATTAAAGAGATCTGATCTGTATTTCTTTTCAGTGGGGGTGTAGAAGTGTGTGCAAAGTCTGGAAAGGGGAGTCCACCTCCTGCGTCTGGTGTTTCTCCTGGTGGTCGGCCTACGTGGACTCCCAGTCCTGCCTGTCTCCCTAACCTTCCCTTATTCCCTATTACCCGGACTGTGTCTCCCATTTTGCCCATGTTTTGTAATTCAGTTAATGCCCTTTCTGTTACTTTACCTATGTTTTCTTTTACCTATGTTAATGCACTATCTGTCATCTCACCTGTTGTTCTGCCCGCCTTGTTGTCTGTCATTCCTGTCCTGTCGAGAGTCTCGCCTGTCTTGTCGAATGTTCTGCCCGTCCTGTCTCACGTCTTTTTCCTGTCAGGTCTGCACGCCCTTGTGGCTTTTAGTTTGCCTGTCTGTCCCTGTCCTAGTTACCTGTCTCGTCCTGTCGACCCCCCTCTTCTGTCCTGTTGGTCGGTGGTCTGGTTGGGTACGCCCAGGGTGCGTCCCTTGGAGGGGGGGTTGTGTCAGGATCCCGGCTTCCTGTCTAAGTCTTAGAGATCGCGTTTTGCCAGGATCCTGACATAGTCTATGTTATATGTCAGAGCGCGGGGTTTAGACTCTGACTCGTCTTGTCTTAGTTCGGTTCTGGTTAGAGTTGGAGTCTAGACTCGCGCACTCGGTGTGCGTTGTGTGTGGAAGCACATGGCTTTGCTGTGTTTAGATCTGCCATGTGCTCTCCGGTCTTGCGTCATCTCCCCGCCTCCTTGTTTCCCTGTTTAGTTTCCCTGTTTAGTTAATATCACGCACCTGTTTGTCATTGTTTCCCGTTTGTATTTATTGCCCTTGTGTCTGCTGTCTTGTGCTGGTTCGTTTGTCACTCTAGCTCGTTGTCTTTCTGACTTGTCTCTCGACTCGTCTTCCGAGCGTTGTCTGCTTGCTTGTCTTTGTTGCTGATCGTCTCGCTCGTGCGATTGTCCAGTCTAGTCCTGTCGGTGTTCGTGTTCCCGCCTGTGTTTACATTTACATTTAGTAATTTAGCTGACGCTTTTATCCAAAGTGACTTACAAATGAGGATAAGGAAGCAACTTCAAATACAATAAGAGGCAACAGTGAATAAGTGCTATAGACAGGTCTCAGATATTTCAACACAGTATAAGAAAATTTTTTTTTTTTTTTAAAGTAGAATTGGGGGTGTGTTAGTAAATTAGTCAAGGAAGTAAAGACGAAAAAGATGAGTTTTTAGTTTTTTCTTGAAAATGGCTAATGACTCTGATGGAGATC
>JAZGTI010017684.1:0-12063 GCA_036877585.1 Botia kubotai | reverse complement strand
AAAGCATGTTAGCATCATGTTAAAACATGCTAGCATCATGCTAATTGATTCTAAAGCTAACATCATGTAAAATATGCTAGCGTCATGTTAAAACATGCTGATATCATGTTAAAACATGCTGATATCATGTTAAAAAAATTTTAACATGCTAAAACATGCAAGCATCAAGCTAAAATCAGTTTTAGAATGATGTTGATGCTAAACGTGTTAACATCATGTTAAAATGTGAAAAAATGATAATTTCTGACTCCTAACTCCTAGAGCTTTCAAGCTACAATCAGCAAACTTTCCACAGACCCAGGGCAGTTTTAGGCATGGGCGAGCGGGGAGGGGGGGTTGATGTGGAGGTGGTGTGTGGTTTAGTTGTCGGGGGGCGCCGGGAAGGAGTTAGTTGTCGGGAGGTGGGGGGGGGGGTTGTTAGTTGTCAGGGGGCGCCGGGAGGGAGTCTCGCCCGGGGCACAATTCAATGTAGAACCACCACTGCACAGACCTTCCGGTATTCAAAAGAAGTGTGCTGTATCATTTCAGGATCACGGTTTTTTGAAAAAAAACATGGCATTTGAAATTCCCTTAGACTTACATTGATGGAATATACAGATAGACCAAGTGGCTGATGTTTGTGTTTAAATTTTAACTGTCAGACCTGAACTCCCATAAGTTCACTAGTTTTCAATTCATTGTTATAAAAAATTGTTACGATATCAACTAGAGTTTATGACTGCTGTCCTGTTTGTGTGCAAATGTATGTGTGTGATCTCCAGATGAGACTCTGAGCTTTTGGAGAGGTATCGCTGAGGTCGGGCTAATGGGTGAGGTGGTGTCTAACATCTGCTCAGAGCTATTGGCTCTCCTGAGAGGAGTTCAGTTACGGAGTGATCAGAGCTCACTGCAAGATGCAGGTCAGTCATATATCAACCTCATTAATGCAAATTCAGTCACTTAAATAAAATTAGCTAATTTTAAATGTATTAGTTTGAGTAATTGTATGGGCTGAAGTAAAGCAGTCATGCATTGTTTACCCAATACCAAACATCCTGTCATTATTTTTTCATTCTCGTATTGTTTCAAACCTCTGTACTGGTTCCATTATTATGTTGATTACACTTGTAGGACTTTTTTAGAATTGATAGGCAGTTCTTGCCTTACTATGAAAGTTACTAGTGATTGTCAATTGTTGGAAACTCTTTCCAGTGAAGACAAGGAGACTTGGATTCCCAGTAGTCTTTATTGTAGAAGATGATAAACATGAGTCAACACGCCAGAGTGTACTGCATAGGCACTGCAGTCATTAAAGTTAACAGTTACATTGCATGTATAGCCATTTTGAGGGGCAGACCCTTCAAATAGAAAGAAAACACATAAAGGGAAATAACCTCACCCAAGTTCCTGGAGTCTGGCCAACCCTTAATCACATCAGCCTAACATCCTTACTCAGACTACTTCATTATTATAGATATAAAGACCGTTGGTTTGGACATTTACTCTTGAATCTGGCATTTGACTGAGCCATAAGTAAATGGCCAGGAATTCACAGGAAAGATCAGAGGTACCTAAAGGTGGTTGAATTTTGCTTTGTTCATCCTGAATATGCAGTGCATTGTACATCAGTTTAGTACTTATAGCTTTCCTGTAGCTCAGTGGTTAGAGCATGGTGTTAACAACGCCGAGGTTATGGGTTCGATCCCAGGGATTGCACATAATCAATCAATGTATAGTATAATGTAATGTAAGTCGCTTTGGATAAAAGCGTCTGCTAAATGTAAATGTACTTCAATTTTAAGACAGAGGAGAGAAAGCTAATCAGATGATCTTAAAGTGACTCTCAAATTTGCATTCCGACACAAGCTCTAAAAATATCTTAATAAAACACCATAAGAATTTGGTCTATTTCCGTGAACCCTGTATATAATTGTAATCTGACTCCAATTTTAAATGATAAAAAACCCAAACTGCTGTTGATCATAATTTATTTCTTTGACTATTTTGGAATTTGTTATTCTTTTATTAGAGACAAAATGTTGCTGTTGCCTCCTGCTTGCTTATGATTTAATAATAATTATTCATACATGCTGTGTTAGGTGACATACAAAAATCTGAAGGTGCTGAGGCATCACTCTATTCAAAGCTTTTGTGCTGAGGCATTCACCATTTTAACTCATGCTCAGGCATTCTCCATTCTAGCTTAAGCTGAGGCATTCTCTATTCTAGCTTAAGCACAAGCCTTCAGTTTGATTATATCCTGGAAATATTTGCAATAACATGAGGTATATGGTACTGGTAATAATGCTCAAAATAATTCAAAATTAACTGTTTATTTTCCCAATTACAAATAAACAAATTAAAATGATCAGCATAGAAGAACATAAATTACAGAGTTAAAGTCATACCAGGCAACAGAGACAGTAATGGTGTGGGAAGTTTTTGCTAGTGTACCTTAAAAATGATATCAAAGAAATCAAAATGGAAAAAAATCGAAAATTCAATCACATCACACTGTGTTACACATATGTTTAATCAACTCCATTGACCTGAACCTAGAGGGCGGGAGGGAGGGAAAGAGAGGGAAGGCAAAGGTGAAATTCGGGGTATCAGTGCCACATGGGGGAAGCAAGGAACCATATCCTGGGAACAAACATCAAATGTTTGTACGTACCCCCAAATAAACTCAGGACTGATCACTAGACCAACTGCCAATCTGAATAATAAAGTAAATCAGTTAAACATTATTTCTTTTTCTCCCATTCTCTTTCATTATGCTTCATTCAGATATTTTATGGTATTTCCTATATACTTCTGTTCTGACCAATTTGAATTAATAAAATAAATACATTTATTAAATTTATATAAAATACATAAAATAAATTGTGTTGTAGTTATTATCAGGTCAGTCAACTGTATTTGATAAACCAATTAGAAACTTGGTGTCTCTAATTAGTTTTACTAATATACATCTTATAATGAACAATATAATTGTGCAATAATACCATGTATTCTGTATTGTGTTGTTACATTGTTTTCTGTTTTTATTTTAATTGTATGTAAAGCTGCTTTGAAACAATGAAACATTGTTGAAAAGCACTATATAAATAAATAAATTTAATCAGATTCTACTGCCAGTCTGAACATCAGAGTGAATCAGATTTTACTTTTAGGCTGAACATTAGAGTGAATCAAATTTCCCTCAGTGTTTCTGGTCTAAAGCAGTGGTTCTCAAACTGGGGGCCACCAGATGGCGCTAGGGGGGGCCGCATAGAAATTTCTAGTTTAGGAAATTATTTTAAAACCTTTACCTGTATGCAATCAGGATTGTCCTTTGTAAAATATTATGTATTTAAAAAATATAAATATTTAAAAATAACGATAAAATATATTTTTATTCTATGCATTTTTAATATTCAACATCAGAGAAATAAGGCTACAAAGAGAATTGATGTTCCGGCACTGTATAAAGTCATTTGTTTTTGGTATAATCCCAAATTCTTAAAATCATAAGTTTGACAATGTTTTTGTAATGCGTTTTCTTGTGGGGGGCCACAAAAGGATTTACCTGAAACAAGGGGACCTCCTGCTGAAAAAGTTTGAGAACCACTGGTCTAAAGTACTGAAGGTAGAAAGTAGTTTGACATCTTGCTTGAGTCTGTTCTTTATGTATTCAGTCTTTAAAGCATGCATTCATACTAGTGTTCTCTTGATCAACTTGTACAATACAGAGATAGCGGTTCTGAGCAACCTGGCTCAAGTTTTTGACCAGCTGGACTCCATCAAACAGATTGTGAATGTTCGCCGGCAGATGACGGACCCAGAGCAGACCCAGACCCTCAGAACGCTGATGGGTGAGTTAATATGACCTCCCAATTCAGGGACTAAAAACAAAAATAATAGTAACTATGGTATTGAATTTTCCCAATAATCACCAATAATATTGCATATTTTTTCATTTGACAGTTTCGTAATTGTGGGATGTAAATTTGCTATTATTAACAATAATGTGCAACACGTTACACCTAATTTACACCTAGTTAGTGACTAATTATTGCTGATGAACACTTCTGACAGTTGGACTGACCTGAGGCTGTAACAGATTGATTTCTTTTAATAAGGCTCTTAATGATTAAAGTACAATACAGTTTCTAAATCAACACAAGTCCTTAGAGCATTAGACAGATACTTTACAAAGCTGGAAAACTGATAGATCATCATATTTATAAAGGTCCAGGCCTTTTAACCTAAACACATTTAGAAACAATGAAAACAATTTGCATAATAGTACCATATTTCCTCACTCACATTATGTAGTACCGATAACTGATTCAGTCCATTAGTGCTGTTTTGTGCATATTAGTTGCACCAGCAAATAAAAAAAAAAGGACTCATGCCAGTGTAGAAATTGCCCTCAGCAAGCTGCAAGCCTTTTTTTTATTCTAAATTAATTTAATTAATTTAATTTAATTAATTTAATTCTTACAATGCATCTGTGACCAACATACTGCTGATTGCCATCACTGGAAATTCCCTTCTGTGCATGTTACATTTCTGTAGTCAAACAAAGGAGAGGAAGATATGAAAGAGTGTAGCTTTCCATTTCTGGTGTCTTTTCTTCCTGAGTGGTTGCCTTCCTCTTCCTCACTCTTCCTGAGTGGTTACACTGGTAAACAGCTAAACCTGAATGATAAAACAGAAGTCACCACAGACAGAACTGTATATAATACAACATGAAAAAATAACTGTGGAGGAATAAAATAAGTACAGAGTAGGATTGAGAGCTTTCAGTTCTGGACCTCCAAATTTGAAGCAAGCTATCAGTTTCCCTCCTGATATATTTTCTGTTCTGATGAGAGGGAAAACATTTGCCCTCAGATACTTAAATTACTTAAATCATTTCAGCAAAGAGGCCGAAAAATGAAAACGATTTCTGTTAAGGAACAAAAAACAAATATTTAATTTACAAGGCTAGTCCAAACCCAATGAATTACTCTCAGTGAAAAAAACATTTGAACTCGTCTGATATGTGTTATTTTAAAAGTTGTAATTCCCATAGCACATTGAAGAGAATTCTGTCAATTTGGAAAGGCTTCAGATGATAAATAATTCATATGTAAACAGTATTTAGATTACTTCTGAGAGATGTAAAACTGGAAATTAGTTGTTCAGCATTATACAAAACTGCGTGACCACAGAAAGACACAGTTGACTAACCAACATCAAGTATTACAGAATGTAATGTTGTTACAGAATGCTGTATCGGTAAACCCTGTCTCACAATAACATGTTTGATGTGTTTATGTTTAGTGTTGGAACAGCAGGTAGAAGAACAAAAGAAGCTTCAGAGCCTCAGCTGGTTGTCCCAGTCACAGGCTTTCAGCAGTCTGGTCTTTCCTTTCACACCTACAGTTAAACGTGTTCCCAAACGGCCGCGTCTCCAGCGACCCGCGTCCACAACACTTCTTGGCACGTCTGCAGCCCAACCCCTTGCTCTTCAGCCCCAGCAGTTCACTGTTCTCTCTCCGATCACCCTCTCATCCATCAGCCAGTCCTTTGCTGTGGCCGGTCTCGCTCAGCCCTCCAACATGCTCACCCTACATGCTCTGCCTTCTGGCTCGCAGCTCTTCACGCGAATCACTGCTGTTCCTGAGGGAAAAGCAGAGGCAATTGCTCTTCACCCCGCATCCGGACTCACACTGCTGGGGGCCGCAGCCGTGCAGGACCACGGGCAGGTCGGGATGGCAGTGAACCCTATGCAGCTGGTCCACCTGACGCAGAAGGGAATGTCTGCAGGTGTAGCACAGGACAGTCAGGTGGTAGCAGGCACGGTAGTAATGCAGGAGGGCGTGGTCAGGGTCATGCAAGATGACGAAAACCAGGGTAATGCCACCTTGATCGAGATCGACCCAACAGCTGCTGACCAAAGTGTGAGCGTCATGGAGCTGCAACTGGAGGGAGACACCATGGGAGGAGACGAAGAGGAGGGCGGAGCAACTGCGGTGCAGGGTGGCGAGGTGGAGGTGCAAGGCAATATGGAGGAGGAGATACAGCTGGAGGCCAATGATCAGTTACACAATCTGCCCATTGTAGTGGTGGAGAAAGAGATGCAGGACGCCGGCAAAGCCAAATGAGAGACAGACACGCTCACACAACTGCCCTTAGAGACTGACAGACTGAGTCAGACAGGGAAGAGGATTGTGTCGCCACAGGTGGGGCATGTTTACCACTCCAGCTGTTGTTTCTCTTTATTTACTTCCTTCAAGGCCAGGCCTGACGTGTCACATATTTGTAAAAGCAAGTTCAGTATTTCTTTTTTACATGAAACAAACACAACAATTTGTGACTTTTGTAGAAGCACAGTCAGTATTTGTGTTTGCTTAAACCTAAAGTGTAAACAGTAGGTTTAGGTTTGACACTTATTTTTCATGTTCCTTTGGTTTGGTGCCAAAATGTAACAGCTGTGGGAAGATCTCCAGTCTAATGAATCTCCTTTTGGAAGGTGAAGACTCTGTAAACTCACAATAACCCACTATTTAATACACTCCCATAGTTAGAGTTTATAATGTCTATGGTCTGTGTTTTCCGATGTAAAAGATCAGGGTAAATGGCAATAATGTTAAGTTGTATATTGACACAAAAGCATTTGAGCGTGTGATGAATGTCTCTGTTAAAGGATCCTGCATGTCCTTCACTGAAAATAAATGGTTCTTCCTGACATGGACAGGATGGTAGAGTCAGTTTTTTTCTATATCTGTGTTACAGCTTTTGGTGTCATGAGGTTACAGTAACTAACAATGCCATAATATTGTGTGAGATTATTATGTTTTTGAAGGAATAGTCATTTCTAAAAATACTTATGATACAGGTTTTTAAATGCACTGTATTAAGACAGTGTATAAATACACTGTGAAATCAGTTAACTTTACTTATACATTTCTTTCATTGTTTACTTGCTCTTATATACATGTGTCTAAACATGCATGTATGGCTTCTATGTTACTTTGTCTTCTGAGACCTTGCAAGAACAGACAGAAATGTTAGGACAGAAATCAGAACAGCTGTATCTGAATGTATGTGAGTGCAGATGGGATTTGAGAGATGGGATTTTTATCAATGTAAAGATTCTTTTGTATATGGCAACTTTAGGCTTCAGGCTTCGTAATGTAGCACACAGACTGTGGACTGCTCATAATGGAAGACAGACATATGGGTTTGGAACCACATGAGGTACCAACACACCATGTTCTGCTTGCTAGTCACAAACAGTTGGCATTAAAATAAAAATGATCAAAAAGAACATTAGGACAAAAATTGTATAGGGACTTAAGGTGGAGATATTGTTGCAATATTATTCTATTTTTGGTCTTTGTGCAGACTCTGCTTTATGCAGAGTTAAGCCGAAGTCTAAAACAAACACCTGCAGGTGTGTATTTTGCACATAAACTTAAAGCTCTTGATTAGCTGCTTCAGGTTTGTTTGATTAGAGCTGGAAGTAAGACTCTGCAGTACAGTCTCAAAACTACTAAAAGTAGACTAAAAGTCTACAGACTAAAAAGTCACAAAACTCAAATTCTGATCTCATTGCATATAATCAAATGAAACTCTTTCGCCAATAGGGGGCATGTAAGTGGGTAACAGCTGCCTGTAAGTGATTAAAAATCTGAAGTGTGTGGGGGTGTTTCGGCTTAAAGAACGAGTAAGTTATGTAGACTGCAGTATTTGTGATGTCCAAGTCTTATCTGGTGGTATAATTACTAAATCAGTCTGCCAGCTCATCGTATGTGACATGTGACAGTGTTTCTGGAGATGGCAGACTGTTTAAGTTACCTACAGTGCTGCTTGAAAGTTTGTGAACCCCTTGAGCTGTTCAGAGATTTCTGCTGTTTTACCATAATTTCCTTATTTTATCATCACCTGCTTTTTATAAATTAAATGTCAGATGTATGGTGATCAATTGCATATGTTTGCTTAGAGGGAAGTTTCTGAGTAGCCAAAAAACTACATGAAAGATTGAATTATTGTATGTGCAAAAGTAAGTGAAGCCCCAGCTGCATTGGTGAAGTCAAGTGGGTAACCGATTCAGGTGAAACACATTTGGGGGCTTAATTAATCAGTTAAGCAGACTAATCAAATTAGACATCCTTAGGAAAGTGGTTGGGCAACACATTAAAAGAGAGAGGAAACCAACCAAACCACTGTAGTGCCAAGAAGTCAAACAATGCCAAAAGGAAAGGAGATATCTGAGGACATCAAGAAGAAGGTGGTGACAGCCCATCAGTCTGGGGAAGGCTATAAGACCATCTCCATGAGATTCCAACTCCACTGTAAGACAAATCATCTACAAATGGAGGGCATTCAACATGACCACAACTCTGCCTTGAAGTGGACGCCCATCAAAACTATCATCAAGAAGCACCAGAAAAATAATAAATGAGGTAAAGGACAACCCACACATCACCTCTAGCAGACCTCTCTGGCAGCATCTGGGGTAAATGTACATGCATCTACAATAGATTGGAGAAAAGCCAACGCTGAATTCTAGGAAAAGAACCTCCTCCCAACAGTGAAGCATGGTGGTGGAAATGTGAAGGTCTGGGGCTGCTTTTCTGCCTCCGGGCCAGGGCAACTCTATTTTATTCAGGGAAACTTAAATTCTCAGACCTATCAACAAATTCTTGAAGAGAATCTCTTGAAGAGAATACTTCTGGTCTGGCTGACACATATATTGGGTTAACGCTACCCGTTTGTATTTTAGGTTTAAAAAAAAAAGAGTGTGAACTGAGATGGTAAGCTATCATGTGTTTATGTCTTGTTTCCAAAGTCTTCAGAATGTTTTTAAAGTTCTGAGCATCATGCACTAGTCTTTTCAAAAAATAATGCTTCCCCTCAAACCACATGGTCCACAGGTGCACCAAGGGACCAAAACACTTAATTAGACCAGGATAGTGTTCTACATATTGGTGCTTTAATGGTAGCATACTCAGGAAAGACTTCTTTCGTTGCTTGCCTGTGATCATTGATTTTGCACCGCAAGTAGTCTAATGTTTCCTCAGTGAACACCGGACACAATGCTTTAAGCTACATGAGCACTGCCCATGAACCACTTGTCTCTGGCACTGCACTGCCTAAAAGTAAGGAAGCAACCTCAGCAAAGTGGCCAGCTATAACGCATAAAGCACAGCTAACTGAATGGTATTTGCCAGGGTCCAATAAACTACACACAGTTTATGAATTTTGCAAGATGTTTCTAGAGGATTGGCGATTTCTAAATCATCAATGTACAACTGCAGTGATAGTCTTAGTTCTTCAGTGGACAACAACAACACAGTAGTAAGTTCCATCAGTGTGTGACATATAATAACTTTAGTAATCTTGATGAGAATGTCAGAATTTTTAAACAAAGACTGAATCATTTGTAGAACTGAAACACACAAGCTACAATGTCCAGATTGCTGAATCTCGATAACTCTGCACCTTCAGATGTTGCACTAAACAGAACATTACAGTGCATGATAAAACCGACCAGTTCATCCAAAGTATCTTCAGTAATAGTGTGGCTATGTCTCTGTAAAACATCACTAACCACTTCCCTGATTAAAGGCTGTGATGAAGAGTATGTTTGGTTGAGGTGGTCAACTATTTCTTTAGTAGCTGTGTTAGATACATGAAGAATAGCCTGCATCTTCAGAAATAAAGAGGCTATTTTAATATTTTAGCTGATTTCTCAATGCATCAGAATCATACTGATAATTGTCCTCTATAGCTCTGTCATCAAATGAGAGTTCATCTGAAATATCAGATGATGAGTTGAATGAGGAATACACAAAATTTCAGCATTAAAAATAGATTGTTGAAATGTACACATACTACATATAAAAGAAATGTGTGTCAGATTTGGGCTTGTACTTAATCGTAACCACAATTATCGTTTGCATTTCTGGGTTGTGTTGTTTTAATAAACCTACAATGCCAGATATTGAAATGCTGTGTTATTTTAATAAGCTTATAGTCCAAAATATTATAGTATATAATAATATAGTAGACAACCCCTCTGGCAGGTGCTTTTTTAGTTCAACTGGAAATCGGTGCACAAATCTAGTTCGCAAATAATAATGTTCAGTTTCATGCATGTGCCGTTTACAAAAAGTCAATGGATTTACAGAAGTAATTCAGAATTATCACTTAAACATGTTTGTTGTAGCAGCATGTATTTACACATTAAAATTTCAATTCAATTCAATTTTTTTTATATAGTGCTTTTTACAATGTTACATTGCTTTTACATTGTTTTTTGGATTTACGCTCTCGTGCCTGGATTTACTCTTTGGATACCTCTGCCTTGGCTTCGTGTTTTGATTCATTAATCGTCGTGGTTTGTCTTTTGTTTTATTCACTGCTGTTTGCATATGTTGTCACCCCCTTTTGTTCTACAGTTTGTGTTGTTTATTCTATTAACTGTTCCATTAAATAACGCTTATTATTTAGTTCCGTGTTCTTGTCCTTGTTTTACACAAACACAACCGGTCCGGTCCGTAACAGAATAACCCACCCACTAAGACGACAGCACAGCAGTTTTTTACGTTTTTTTGCATTTTTGGTGTTTTTTGCATTTTTGTGTTTCTGCTTTTTGTGTTTTGTACTTTTGTGCTTTTTTCTGGACCTTTGCTTTGCTTTTTGTTCTAAGGCCTCCATTTTGTGGATTATGGCGTCTTGGCCGCGCCAAAATGGAGCCTTTATGGAGGCCTATGTGGAGAAGTTCTTGAACGAGGTCTACGATCTCCCTGGAGGGGATGACTTTATAATGACTGTTTTTCGTTGTGGATTGGACACTTTATACAATTATCTCATGCCTTTGCCCGATCAGAGTTGGACAATCAGGGGTTACATGAACCTGGCGTTGCGATTGGCTCGTTCCGATTTCCAGTTGGAGGAGGTGGAACAGGAGCCTGGGCCAGCTGGAGGTCTTCGGCCAGAGCTGAGTGGATCCGGGAGAAGGAGCGTCTCAGAATCAGAGAGGCCCAGTCTGATAGAGGAGTCGGTTGTGGTGGTTGAGGAGGCAGCTGTTCTCAACTCTATCGATCAGAAGAGCTCGACCCAGGTGGTGGCATCCGTCTCTCCAGTCAGTGTCCAGGCGGTAGAATCCGCTTCTCAAGTCTGTGTGCCGATGGTGGTGTCCGCCTTTCCAGTCAGTGTCCCGGCGGTAGAATCCGCTTCTCAAGTCTGTGTCCCGATGTTGGTGTCCGCCTTTCCCGTCAGTGTCCCGACGGCGGCAACTGCCTCTCAGGTCTATCAGGTTCCTGTCCCAGCGGCGGCACCTGCTGATCAAGTCTCACTCCCGGCGACGTCGCTCGCCATGCACGAGTCAGCCCAGGCGATGGCGCCCACCCTTCCAGAGTCTGCTCCGACTACGGTGTTTGCCATGCCCGAGTCTGCTCCGGCTACGGCGCTCGCCATGCACGAGTCTGCTCCGGCTACGGCGCTCGCCATGCACGAGTCTGCTCCGGCTACGGCGCTCGCCATGCACGAGTCTGCTCCGGCTACGGCGCTCCCCATGCACGAGTCTGCTCCGGCTACAGTGCTCGCCATGCACGAGTCTGCTCCGGCTACGGCGCTCGCCATGCACGAGTCTGCCCAGGCTGTTCTCTGGCGCCGCAAGTCTGCTCCCTGGCCCCTCAAGTCTGCTCCCTGGCCCCTCAAGTCTGCTCCCTGGCGCCTCAAGTCTGCTACCTGGCGCCTCAAGTCTGCACCCTGGCGCCTCAAGTCTGCACCCTGGCGCCTCAAGTCTGCACCCTGGCGCCTCAAGTCTGCACCCTGGCGCCTCAAGTCTGGTCGCTGGCAGCCTCCTGAGATCTGCTCCGCCCTGGCTTATTATTTAGTTCCGTGTTCTTGTCCTTGTTTTACACCAGTGGTTCTCAACCTTTTTTTGCAGTGGGCCGCACTATGTCCAAGTTCAAGTCTCACGGGCCGCATATAATTTACATATGACGTCATCAACGCTCACTAACCAGATATTATGCATCTAAAATTATTACAATTAGATGTATTATTATCATTAGAGAGTATAATTCTACTTACCATTAA
>JAZGTI010017683.1:0-12064 GCA_036877585.1 Botia kubotai | reverse complement strand
ACAAAACAAAGTACACTGACTGCATGCAACTTACTATCTCCAAACAGAACAATTTCATCCACCGTCAAGGCGTCAGGGCTACATTTTAGTTGTAAAAATATAAATATATAAAAATAAATAAACAACAATGACACCACATTTGTGCTCCTTAGAGATCAGTGAATGATCTCCTTTTTATAAACTGCTATTCAAATGTGATTTAGCTGTTGGCTGATGGTCTCGTGACATCATCCCAAGTCTTACTGGCCTAATTTAAATGTTCTCCTATGCTCAAGCCAGTATTTTTTGTCTTCCCCTCAGCCCAACTCGATGTCTTCTCTGGAAAACAAGTTCCAGATGCCTATTTCCATACATGTTCATTTACTGAACATGTCAACATCCCCATGGAGAACGCTTATGATCAGCAACAGATGATGAACATGATGCCACCTGAAACGTTCAGCAACAATTTCGTGAGTCCTACTTCCGCGCAGTGGTCTAATGGATATCAGTCTTCAAATACGGACCTTTATGCTACCAACTTGGTATGTGTACTTCTCATCTTCAATAAAACATGCGCAATTCGTCTTTTTGGCATTGTCGCAGTTCTGAGAGTGTTTTTCTCTAATAAAATCAGACATAAGTCAACATACACGTGTTATTGTATATATATATATTTTTGTGGCTTTTTTTTCAGGTTTCAAGATCACCCTCCGACTCCTTCAGTCTACCCAGTCCAGTCGATTACAACAGTTACTCCCCCTCTCAGTCTCACTCCTCATCTTCCTCGTGTTACAGCTCCCCGACACGGTTGGATTTGAGCTCCAGTTTCTCTCCCGAAAATTACCACTATCCCCATTGCAATCTACAGCATTGCTTTTGTCTGTCGCACTGGTCAAATGTGCAGGATGGTATGACGCAATCAGAGTACGCACCCTACGGCTCCTCAGACTGTTACTTTTCATTTGCCGACGACAGCTATTTCAGAAGAGATGCCTCAAACTCAGAGATGTGTTACTTATAAAATGTGTTTTGAAACACTTTGCGCACAATCCAGTGTCATAACTGATCCATTTTTCATGTTTTTGTTTTGGATAAGGAAATAAGAAATAACAACGCAATGATTGATTTTAGAGTAGTTTGTTAGACAACAAGGCTGAGTGCAGAGAGCTAAATGTGTGTGAGTATAATTTACGAACAAAATATTCATCTATCTTTTCTACAATAAACATATTTTTTCTTAATTTTATCGGACTCCTTTATTAAATTGGCAAACGTATCTGGATTTAATATGGGGAAAATACAGAAGTGTTAAAATATGTATATGTTTACACAGAGAATTTTACACAAAAGGACAGTTTTAACACCAACCTACAAATTATTTCTACGGTATGAGGTCTTTTAAGTTAGATTTATCATTCGTCTTTGATCATTTTGCACTTACAAAATCACACACTGTTTAACTACGTACGTCATGCGGCACAAACGTTCCAGAAGTAATAGAACTAGTCTTAATACCAAATAAACAGTGAAACAACAACTGTTAATTGTTACAGAAGGTTTATACCAAAGGATCGAAGGGATAATCCAGCCACTTCTGATGCTTGTGGATGGCGACATTAAATACAATAAAATGTCTAAAACACAAAATGATTAAACGGGGCACAAGAATCATATAGCCTAAAATAATCATACGACATAATCATCATAATCCTAAATTATAAGCAAGGTACACTGAAAATGCGTCTGCTTCATAAGATTATCCTTAGTTTGTTGAAATACATAACGGAAAAACATTCCTTCACGTCTTACCTAAATAACAGGGAAAATTGCGTTTTTAAACTTACTCAAGCATCAGTTTTCCTTTATGTGTCTTTTTCAGCTGTGTGAAAAATCATTGAAAGATAAAGCAATACTGCATTAATTTTAAATAGGGAATGTTTTGCAATGTGTGGGTGTGTTCCAATATTCCACAGTTTACTATGGCAAATGCTTCATGCCTGCTGCACACCAACCTGGAATTCCCCTCAGGAGAGCAAGAGACAAGGAAGTCTTCCTCTATATTAACAAGCTAGCTTCTCGCTTCCTTAAACGGCGCGCCTTTCACCTGATATCTGATAGTAACAGTGATTCAAGGACACAATTGTCTGACCTCTGATAAAATCTTAGTCTACTCGGTCAAAATAATAGTTACTTTTCTCACACACACTGCAAAATAATTTGCTGCCATACATTTATAAAATTAACTTTTCGACTTAATTTAAATTATTATTATTATTGCTGCACTGTAAAAATTGATAAAAAATATATGCGGTTGACCAGAGTCAACATCGCCATATTAAAAATACTGTGTTGCATTCTCGTTTAAATTATGAAAGCATACATACAGTAAATGAACAAGTACAAATATATAGATGTGTATTTATTTTTCTTCTAGTACTTTAGTACTTCAAAGTTACTTGCTATGACTAGTTAAGTACTTAAACATTCTCACACGATTAATTTTAATGCATATGGAAAACGATAATGACGAAGTCACTTATCAAAAAAGGGGTTGATTTAAAAAAATGAACACAAGCGACACTTGAGAGAATTAAATACACGTGATGACATTTCCGGTCGAGTGAATACTGTATGAAGTCGACATCCGAGGCGCGTTTAAATTCGGTCTGTAGTGTCCTGTGAGGTTAAATTCCCAGCATGTTTGCCTATCTTACGTGTATTTTCCAAATCACAGGAAACATAAGCCCCGTCAGCGATACACTGCAGGGAGAAATGATGCATTACGTCATAAAAAGCGGAGAAAAAATGACCCGTTAGTCACTGCGTTGCGCACTACCCCATGCTGCAGTAATAGGGTAAGTTGGTTTAATAGGGAGTTGCGGTTTTTATTTTCGTTTTAATTATGTCCAGAACTGGTTTGAGGTAGGCTATTTCATGCAGATGTTTAGGCTACAGAGCAGTTATTGACCATTTTGGCGAGATCTCTTTGTCTCTTCGTACCATTCGCTTCCCGCTCACCGATCGCTAGCAATCTGTGGCTCCGTTACCGCTTCACTACATTTTGAGAAGTTTAAATTCTTGCCAATATGTAGCTACAAAGTAAGTTTGGTCGGAGCGTGAGCACTCGGTTTTGTTAGTCAGACTCACAAACACCTGTCTACCCATTGGCGATAATTCTGATATCGCTCGTCTAGTCCGATTTATTATACTAAACTAATTTTATTTAGTTCTGTCATTCTGGTGTGGCCTACTATTATTTCTGTTCACCAAGATGGACGGGTGAATTGGTGAAATACAGAATACTTATTTTATTATTGTAATAAAACAAACAAGTTTTAGGCCTACATTTTTATATTAGCCCAAGTCTGTATTAGATTATTTGTTAATAATTGAGTTTACTCATTCTTTGGATTAAATAAAATTAAGAAAATTAGAAAGATTAGAAGATTTTAAAGTTACAATCTGTAACGTTTGTTGTTAAAAATGAACAAAAATCAGTTGCTATGCAAGTACATGACATATGTTTTCATCCCGATCATCTCCTTGCCTTACCCTGATTCACAAAGGTCAATTTATAATAATTTGATAGTTTATAATTTAAACTGCCAGGTCCTATTTAGCAGAAAATGAATCTGTCTGTAAACAGAAGATGGTCCGACTACTATATTGTATGTCCAGGCACTGTAGATGGTGCAGCACTTGTAGCTTTGTTTTCGCAGTTAGAATTTAAACTTGTCATCCATGTTAAGCAAATAACTCAAACAACAAAGTTTGCAGCAGTTACACAATACCTGTGTTATTTCACAGTCATGTGATGCATTCTCCATTCCAGAATACATATTCGTATTTTTGTTCACGGTCTGTCTGCTGACATTTCAGTCCCTCTGTTTAATGCTATCATTCAGCAGCTTAAGCATGTTTTCACAATGTGAATTCTTAACTAAAATGGAGTTCATGTCATGTTAGCATGTTCTGCTTATGATGATGAAGCACTAACTAGCTGTCAAACAAACCCATTAGTTATCCTAGTCATATACATCTGTGTATTTTTTCCTCATATTTCCTATTCTCTCTTATATTTTAAGAAACTGAGCCCCTAAGGGCTTTGACCTTTTCGTGATGAAACTTTGACCTTTTGACTGACATTTGATCCAGGTGTGCACCGATGTTCCTGGCCAATCCCGTTATCCTCTCTTCCTAACAGCAGCACTAAATAACCCAATCACTCTAATACAGTTATATGTCACCAAATTCAATATTTTATTGAAGACATAAGTAATTTAAAGTAATTACATACAACATGCATAAATCTGTATCTCATATTTGACCCACTAATGCATTCTAATACGGACACAGTTAGCCACACATGCTAATATTACATATAATATCATGGTATTCTTTGTATTGTAGTATAAGGAGTTTGTATAAGGAGGCACTGTGATAAATTACTTTCTCATTATTTAAAGACTGAAGACCAAGATTGAAAAGATAAGCAGATTTATGTCAATAGAGAGAAGTTTAATCCAGATACTCAGCAGCCATGACAGGTTTTTAAACTTATAACACTTATATAACAAGCAATGTTTCTATAATTTGTCAATATAAACTCATTGGATGGAAATGAGTTGAATACTGAGGGTAGGCCAATTAGCAGGAGAAATGTTGTAAAGTAAATGGATAGGATAAACAAACATGGCAGCTAAACTTGTAAAAAATCTGTTTTACCCTTAATATTGATTCAGTTGTTTAATGTTTACTTGTAATTGGTAATCAATCTGTGTGATTCATCACTTAGTTTGTTCTTTGTAAGTCTGTTCTGTTCTGACAGAAACTGCGGGCAAGTCGCTGCATGCCACATTCTGCTTTCACAAAATTCACTTCTCATGTGTTGGTATTAGGTTTTTCTCATAGACACATTGCCAAAGTGGATTGGTCTGGACCTGTTTGTTTGTGTTTCCCATATAGTTCCTCTCATATATGTACATTTCTGATTTAATGTATTCCAAGCTGTTGGTCAGGCCTCCCATTTAATGTGCCGTTCTAAAGGAGAAAGTTCAGAATGCGGAATAAATACATTTTTATGTATGTTCAACATCAAAAGGCTTCTGATACAGTATCTGTGCAACATCTGCATTAAAGGCAGGTGAGGAAAACCTGGTTAAACAATTGCAGGATGGTAAGACAAGTTACAACACAAAACCTTTTGCCTGTCTTTGACATTAATAAGTTAGGTTCCCCAACCCAAGCTACCCTTATTACAAATCCTTACCTGACCTCAATCCTAAACTCTTACTTGTTAACCCATCTGCTTATTCACCTCTTCCCTAACCATATTCCGGTTATGACTGTTTACCCCATGGCTTTGTTACCCCTTAGGCATCTAACTGACATCAGATTGACCAGAGACGATTCATACACAACAAACTAGGAGTGCTGCATCAACATCAGCCTAAATGTTACAAGACAAAGATTAGTTGGCTACAGGGTTTGTTTTCTATTGATAATAGAGTGCTGTCATAATAAGATAACATCTGAATGTTTGACTCTTGACATATTGACCCACTTCCACTCTATCAAGCTATTACGAGACTAAAACTTTCTATTTTCTTTTTATTTACAACTTGTCTATGTCAGAACAAAACACACACACACACACACACACACACACACAAATGCACACAAACATTTATTTCTAGTGCTTATTATAGCCTTTAACCACTGTATTGGGGTGGTTTGCATAACTTTAGTCATGAATTAACAACCTTTATAAATTGTTTTCATTGTTTCAAAGCTTTCATTTTTTGTTTAACCGGAGAAATTTAACAAATTCCAAAAAATTGTGCCGACCAACCCCAGTCTTCCCTTCATCAACATTTCACTTGACATCTTGTAGGTTTCTCACGACTCCTTGTCTTAAGAATTTATCAGCCTTTAAAACCAGAAAGGTGAGTCCCTTCCATGTTTCCAGTGAAATAGCAAGACTGTGAGATCTCATATAGTCATAAATGATTAACGGCCATTTGAGAGGAGGAGCATGGAAAGGTTTGTGATTTCAGAAGTGATATGAGTGTATCTGGAAAGAAAATCCTATTTATTGTGGAAGAAAAATACTTGTCAATGACTATTAATTAATGTACAAAGAAAAGCGAGTTATGTTTTTGAACCATTGAATTATAAATGGACAACATTTGTCCCCATGGTGGTGTTCCAAATATGCTTATAATAAACGGTGCAATATGTAGCTGGATAATAGTGCACACTTCTCCATGGACTGTAATGAAAGTAATTTAAGCAGCTTAATTCTCACCTCTTTAGTTCTCTTATCCCACAAGGCTGTAAGTGCCATATATTTTTACCCTCCAGCACAGTCTTTCCCTGCTTCACCTCAAAAGTCACACCTTCTATCCCAGCATCTGTGCAGACATGCCCACAGATCCTGTTGACCAAATACACAAGCACCTTTAAGGTAAGCAGCACGTCTTGGCAGTACGATATGTTCTCAGGAATCATGCACTAAGTATGCGCACAAAGGTAATGTTTATACAAGACCAAATTGAGCACAAGTTGTGTGTCAGTGTTTTGGTCTGTTCTATTTGTTTCACTTAGTACTCTTTAGGCTACCAAAAGGTTTCAGATGGACATGATGGGAACTGGCATGATGTAAAGAAGATTATGTTTTTACAAATGTTTTAGCACAACATCAGATTTACCAATACCTAATTTGACATCTGAGGGTCATAACCAAAAAACAATTTCTCCCCCGCTTGGTCTACTGCTGTTAGCTTTGTGACTTTGAGCTTTGAGAAAAATATTGGTCCAGAGAATGGGCTTGTGGCAAATGTGTAAATCCAATCAGTGTATAGGGATTATCTGTGATTTATTAGTGGGTTCACAGCTCAGATAGATGTTGTTGAGTTACTGTAAGTGTGAAGAGCAACATTAAAGGTTTTAGTGATATCCTGAAGATTGTTTTGCAGAGTAAACGCAACCGTTATGAATACATGCAATGCAATAAAAACGAATTCAAAGCATCAACAATTATTCTTTCATACACACACAGATGGAACACCAGGAAAAAACAGAGAAACACTTATGTATGCCCAAACATGTAAATGCAAAATGTTTTCATTGTAAAAGTTTATTTTACTGTACTGTTGAATAATAAAAGTCACATGTACAGAAGCTCTAAATGAGCAGATGTCACGGTAAAGCAAGCACACAGCAAACCCTTATTTAAACACCTCATTAAGGGCTGTGTTAACCTGACAGACAACTGAGCATTCAGTTGAAGGGCACAGATTAATGATAACATCTATGGGGGATTTCTTCAACCATTAGAAAACTGATGGCTTTCTAACTGACATAGTCATGAACTATACACAAGGAAGTGAAAAAATAATTAACTATCTTTTTAGGTTTAGCACGTTAGCATTTATTAAGCATTACCATTTACACAATGTTTAGTGCCCTAAACAAATAGGCATGGTTATTTATTTGCAGCTAAACAGGCTAAAAATGACATTACTATCTCCAAACACAACTGTTTTTCTGTATTCGTCACAAAAGAAGCTGTTGATCTATACCATCTGTACCAACAGTATATATAAAATATAAAGCACTAAGTGCTCTTATAAGTAATGTAAGCAGCACAAAGATACATCATGCTAATGCACAGACATCTTAAATATCTTCTGAACAGTTAGGGGTTGCAGATATAGGTTTCTTTGTGACCCATCCTCTTTCAGCAGTTTTTCAAGGGCCAGAGAGCCCTCAGGGGCTTGCTGAGGCTCTGGGTCTTGGAGTACATGCAAAGTTGGGCAAAAGGTACAGCTGGGGGCTGATAGGACAGTTGAGGCCTGTATGACTGGACTCAAGATGGTGGATAAATCTGGGACTTCCATCTGAGGCAGAGTTGCGTTTGAGGTGTTAATGGTCTAATTGAGAACCAGAGGATTAAACAATAGCAGATAAAATCAACAACAGTGCCACAGTTTATGTCTTAACCCAAGGTTGGTGAAGAGAGGTGTGGGTGCTTAAGTCAGCATGGAGGAAGGGCCCACCACAGTGTAACAGGGATAGAGTGATGTGGAAGGGAATGCTGGGGTCATGCTATTGACAGTCTGGTGGAGATCAGTGACCTAGAGACTGAAGAGCAGTTGTGCTGGTGGTCTGGGCAATCCATCCTGTGCAGAGGTCCCTACATCCACCACTTGTTGAGTTGTTGAGGTCACTGTGATTGGCTTCTTTAAGAAAAGGAAGGGGAGCTTGAAAATGATATTTTCTGAGAATTAGAGAAACATACAAAGCATACACATAACAATGACTTGTTATTTACCTGCGTGTCTGCATGATGATAAAGTATTGATGGGAAATTTTTTACAGTGTGGTACACTTCATGTTTACTGTAAGTTATACATTTTGTCAGTGCATGTGCTCCCTGGGAATCGTACCCATGACCTTTGCGTTGCTAGCGCAATGCTCTACCAACTGAGCTACATAAACACTGGCCAGAAAAGAAAATTCTGTCATTTACTGTGTCATTTACTGTATCATTTACTTCATCTCTTGTGTCAAGTTTCCAAATTTAGAAAATGTTGAGTCCTCTTTCCATACTGAAAATTTTATTTATTTGTGTTCCACAGAAGAAATTAAAATGGGTGTGGTACAATACGAGTGTAAATGATGACAGTATTTTTATTTTTGGGTGACCTATCGCTTTAACATTTTTGGTCACTGTTTTTCATAAACAAATACATTTTACATACTGAAGTAATTACAGTAACTGCGACCAGAGAACATTTAGACCTTTTGTTTTGAATTTTACAAAGTATTTTATGGATTATTGTCCTGAAAACATAACAACAGCATATATTTAGTCTGGCCAAACAAAGCACTCTTAGCTAATGTACTTGTATTTGTATCTTTAAAAAAAACTCTTGTAGGCCTGCACCCAGCTGTAGATTTCCTAGTATTTATTATTGAGATTAAAATGATCATAATTAATCTTGGTGATGCCAAATTATTCTTGTATTCACAGTGATGATTCAGCATATGACAACAGAATTCAAGAGTGCAAACAGTATAAATATCAACAGTGAGCAGGAAATAGTGTTGGGGAAACTACACTTAAAAGTACACTACAGGCTATTAACAAAACAAATAGGTAATTGTACTGAAGCTGCTTAAGGGGTCAGTATTTTTATACTGTATATACCGTATATTGTTTTAACATTTTAACTTCTGCTTTTAATACATTTTGATTTTAAAAAAGAACAATTATCAATTAAATTAGCAGTGACAGCATTTTAATAGTTTACTAAAGCAAAAAAAATATTATATGCAACACAAGGGATATGCATTTAAATCAATACTTCTTTCTCAATGAACTCATGTAATACATGAACCAGACTTTCCAATGCTGCATGTGAGAGAATGACAGGACAGTTTGGAACAAGTGCAATAATGTGACATTAAAAACAGTGATCAGTTACTGGACTAAACAACTGAACTGTCTACTATTCCTTATGAAGTTCGGTTAGTAGCATCTCTACTTTCAGTTAGTTACTTGCTGGCATTGGCAGGATTTGAGATGTTCTGCAACTCCAAGACTTCCCCCAGTCAGGGGTCTTCAGTGCTCAATTACAGACACAGTGTAAACAGTTGAGACTATCATGCTGTATGGGAGTTAAGATCATTTAAATGTATGAGTTGAGTGATGTGTAAATATGTGATGTTAACCCATAAACCACTGATTCACAGGTGTGCTACAACAATTAGCATGTCCAACAATTAGTCTGAGAAATTCTAGCTCAATCGTTAAACACAGTCTAAAGGTTTATAACGCAACAGATCAAGAACAATTAATATGGTTTCTTTGCAAGATGATTACGTGTCAGGACAAGTGGTCCCACTTAAATTTCACTTAAATACACGACAGGGACTTTGTCTCTGACCCGCACCTGGTAGATTGGATAAAGACATTTCCTGCAGTGGCCCGCCGCACAACAATGACAGGGCTGCTTAAAAACATGCCTCTCAAACAGACAGAGGTGTTGACTGAAATGGCAGAGACCACGTGGAGGGGCTGGCTTACAGATAAACTGGCTAGCCTAACATAACAGATGCAGATAAATGAAGATCTAGCTTTAGTGAAGGGTTTTGCACATATCGCATGTAATGCCACTTTGGAAACAATTACAAGCTCAGGTGTCATAAGCTTGTGGTGTAAAGCTTTAAGAGTTTCTGTAAACAAACCTGAAGCATTATGAGACCGCTGCAGGCCCAGCTACCAATTTTAGGTTGTAAGAATGTTTTCATAACATTTCCATTAAATAAGCTTTCAAAATAACATTTTTAATGTTTTTGTTGTGACGTTTTTTAGACACTGTATTAACATTATTGCTTTGTTTAAATATTTTTTTATTCTGTTCTGTTTTAAAACATTCCACTAACTACTACTTACTACTAGGAATAATGTTAAGAGAACTTTTAGAGAATGTTAGCCAGCGTTGTGAGAACATTCTCTTTTGGATGGTTTTAGAGGCTTTGTAAGATCTGATAGGGAAATAATTTATGCAATCCATGGTTTGGTTTAGATGGAATGTACTTAAAAGTAGCACTGTCACTTTTTGTAGTAATTTTGCCCCTTTTATACAAATTTAATGTGTGAAAGAGGCTACTGAGTGTGTTTGTTTTTATGTGTTGTTAAGTATAATTAGAAGGTTGGTAGGCATGTCTCTTGGCAAGTCCACAAACTGATTTGCATAGGCCCCATGCCCAGCCCTCTGGCTGTATTGGGGAATAGTTAAACTGCCACAGAAAAGCACCTGGATTATATAAAACCAAAATCCCCCTCAGAGTTTAGATTCTGCACCCAGTAATGCCTAGTAATACCAGAACATTTGAAGCTCAATGTTGTAATGTTTAACAATGCAAAGTTTATTATTCTACGGTATATTAAAATGCGATTTCAAATACTTAAATATTATATGTGTATATTATTATATGCACATACCCATAAACACATATATTATATTAATATATATTAGTATATTAATATATATATATTTTTTTTCATTTACGACAAGAAACTCATATACCAGAATCGACCCCTTTAAACCCTATATATATGAATATACTGTATATCATCTATTTTTTACATTTTAATTTAAGTCAGAAAGGCATCGTAGAATTTAAATACACTATTCTTATTTATTATTAAATATTGCATTGTTTATTATAAATGATTTTTTTCTTGCATGTGATTTTTAATTCATGTACCATCAATTTTTAATCAAAATCTAAAAATGTACTTCCCCTCTGCAACGGCAGACCTTCTCTGATGACCTCAGTCTGATGGCTTAGGCAGAGCCAGAACTGTTAGCCACTCCCCTTTAATGGTTAGTCTGCTGCAAGCTTTGAAACACCTACTTTTCTAGAGCCAGTCAATTCCCAGTTTGAATTATGTCAGAATACTGAAGTCGATTGCAACTTCTGGTTCATCTAAAGATCTAATGGAATAACTTTGGAAAAACTTGATGTTTTGATTTTTGTTTAAAATTGTGTACAATTGTGTACGTTTTTAGCATGCAAGGAAAGTATTTTATGTACTTTAATCTTTTTATTACATTTTTAGAATAATTATTTGTTGTGTATGTATAAATGTTTCTCAAACATGTTAAAAAAAACAATATAAATAACAAATACTTGGTTTATTATAAAAACTTGTTTTTGGAAATCTTTATTTGTCATTGACCCTTAATTTGCTACAAATTATTATATATAAACTAATTATTATATAATTATTATTGTTGTCATTACTGTTACAAAATAACATGCCATGCCATAATTGACAGTACTAGTGAGAAAACAGAAATGTACAGCATACAAAATATGACAAAAAAACACATGCAAAAATGACCTTTTTGTCCAAGCCTTGCCTCTTACTTTGACACAACAATAACAAATATGTGACACTGACCAAATATCTGCTTTCAAACAATAAGACATAAGAGCTGTCTCTTAAGAGCCCAAGGTCATATAATTCATTCACTCTTCCTTTCAGACTCACATTTGGGTATCT
>JAZGTI010017682.1:0-12065 GCA_036877585.1 Botia kubotai | reverse complement strand
AACATTACATCCAGATGCACAATAAATAGGTTCTTATTAACATATTACTTTGCGTGATGACATCATTGCGTAATCGCAACTCAAAACTGCATCTTCATGTAGTATACAAAATAATTAATGTCTAAATCTAGCAACAAAATTGCTAAGTTGGCAACACTGGGTGTGATCGTACGCGCGAAAGGAATAGTGGAAGTTACACTTTTTTCTTCCTCCATTTCTGGCGCCCCCTGGATGTACGGCGCCCTTAGCATTTGCCTATACTGCCTATGCAGTATGGTCTCCTCACTGCTTTAGGCATGATTGAAGGCTTGCCTTTAAGCGGCTTTGGTACATCCGATATAAACTCGCTCACTATTTCCTGTGTTCCTGTGTGGCCACCTGACCACCCCGAAATTGTGTTTGTTTTTGTTGCCAGTTATTTTTTACTTTTGAAATAAACAGATTCTATAAATGTGACAGTTGTGATTTTATTCATTTTATTATAAAGTATAATACATACGTTTATTAAATAGGAGTAATGTTTATCACGAAAATGCCTGACAGTATTCTCCGACGCATGGTACTGTGTCTAAAATCGCTCACTAATTTTCGTTCACTTCTTCCTCATAAAGTGGTCTCATATGTCATTCGCTTTATGAGAAACGGTAAAAGAGTAAGCGGTTTCGGTCACAGCTTTAGTTTACTGCAGTCTACAGAGGATGGATGCCAGCTATCTAGCACACAGCCTTCCAGGCGAAACAAGCTTTACTGCGCTTGACGCCGGTGGTGACGTCATCGGTTGCTATGGTTGCAGATCAGATTCCGCATACATCCGGGCTGGCCGCACATTCCAAGATCTCGCTTGTTCGGATAGCAGTTTGCTCCGCAGACATGGACAGGAGATGGAATTAACACGTACATTTTCGACAGCGATGTAGCATTCACACCAATGATGATATATGGGTGTGACATTGTGGGCTGAACGCGGATCATGGCTGATGACAGTGAGTGGGTGCTTGAGAGCATCGCGGGTTATCTGAGCAGCCCGGACTGGCTCATTCCCCTGGCAGACTTCATGGAGAACAAATGCTCAGGTATAACCATAAACAACAAAGAAATTATTAACCCGCTGCTATTATTATGGCAGTCGTAATGCTTGTGTAAAGAAACATGTTCATTACTATTATTATCATCATTAACAACTGCTCAGTTTTAAAGAAATCAAATCATTTATAATAACAACAGTAAAATTACAAGATAATGTAATTTAATCTCATAATAATAATAATAATTGTGATTTATACATAGTTTTAAATACATTTCCTTGTTAGCAATGAGTTGTGGGTAATATTAGCCATTGGTGTTCATGAATCTGCAATTCGAATTTGTACACCCTATATAGTGCACTATATAAGAGATGAGGTGATTTATTAGAAAATGTATGCTTAAATGTCTATGATGCACGCTCTAACGGCTGAGCCACAATTTAGGGTGACGCAATACTGAATTAATAAACCAAATAAGTAATTCTTCAGTGCATTGAACTATATACATTACATAAAACATAATAAAGAAATGTTTAAATTCAAGGAGGAGTTGCAGTTGATGTAATTCTTAACTATCACAATGTTTTCTAGGCAACAACGGTCCTCTTCGTTATGCCTTAGTACGTCGCACTCATACGTTTCCATAACAAAAACAGTACATACTTTTAGGGCATAGTATAAATAGGCGAATAGGACATTGGTCTCATTCTCAGCTAACAGGAAACACTCTAATAATGTTGGCTAACGTTTTATAAAAGTTCTCTCGAGGTATCAAAAGGTTTTTGCAATAACAATAGTAGAAGTTTTTATGTTACGTATATCAAAAACATTACTTTTAAGTGGTTAGTGGAAATTGTAAGCTAGGATTTGGCCCTCATTGACAAGTTGAATAACAAACATGCAACAAGGATTGAACTTGTTTTATTTTAACCTGTCATTTGGTTGCAGTGTTTGACGATGAGGATGAGAATAAACTGACTTACACAGAGATCCATCAGCAATACAAACAACTGGTGAGATCCTCACTTCATATCTGAGAACACATGCACTTACATGAAAGGTGTGACCTGACCAAATATCTATCTATTGTGACACTAATCTTAGGCACAGTAGAACTTCAAATGCTTAATGATTTGCCGACATAAAAACAAAAATTAAAATGAAACTGAATTAAAGAAATACACTGTTTAATGTGACATGTGATATTAAGGTGGAGAGGTTACTGGAGAACCACATGCAGGAGGTCGGAATTAATGACCAGCAGTTTCTGGAAGCTTGTTCAGCTTTTACAAGGTCAAAAACTTTACAGGTAAGATTGTGTTCATGTGTTATCCTGAATCCATTAGTTTTTTCAGAAGGTTGAGATGGTAGTGCAACATCTCACAAGAAGCAAATATTTGATTTGAGGCAAATACTGATTTATTATTTTACAGGAACGTATTTATTCCACAGTTTTTTGTCCTCCCCACCAGATCATGTGGTCACTGTGTGTTAACATCACGTCTGGATTACCAAGGTCTATAAAAGGGTTTAGCCAGCTCTCGCTCTTAGGTATATTTTTTTGCAGTTCATGGACTTAGCTGGACAGAAAAGGGGCATGTATCTCATGGCTATCACAGGTTGCACAGTCACTCATTGTGCTATTTTCTGAGTGTGGATTTTCTTGCATTGGTCTTGTTTTTTTATTTTTGCATGCCTCCAGCATTACTGTGTATTAACATCTGAACCAATCTCCTTCATGTTTACACTGATCAAGCTCCTTAACTGTGAACTAATCGTGTTAAGCTTCACACACAGCTAGAGTTTCACTAACATGCTATTTCAATCCTTGTTTTTCATGAAATCATCACAGCTGGTCTTTCATTACACTTCCTCCAGTATAGTTAAATACCAGCCATTACCTCAACAAACAAATGTTCAGCTTAAAGGGAGACAAAGAATTCTGAGCTCTCTGTCAGAAGCCCTTGTTTTCCCTGAAAGGTTTAGATAAAGTTGTCTTTTACAGATGTATGGACTTTGTGGTTTGAATTCCTATGAAGTTAACGCATCTGTTTTTTGTACACTGGCTATCCCGGGCATTATCTATGAGTCTAAACTACCTGGATATGAATGTCTGTGATTAAGGATGTTGTATTTTTACAATACTTCTCCTTGTTTAATTATTGACATAGTCTTACAGTTATATCTCTTGTTCATGCCATAGGCATTCCATTCCACCTTAGTAATAACAGCAGCATATAAAATTACAAAATACCTTTGTTAATATTACTTTTAAACTTAAGGAACAGTTCACCCAAAACTTAAAATTCTCTCGTAATTTGCTTATTGTCATGCGATCTTAGGTGTAAATAAGTTTCTTTAGCTGGAAACAATTATCATTATATTAAATAATACCCTGGCTCTTTCCAGCTTTGTCATGACATTGAATAGGATATTATTTAATATAACTCAGATTTTGTTCAGCTGAATAAACAAAGCAATATACACCTAGAATAGCATGAGGTTGAGTAAATTATGAGAGAAATTTCAATTGTGGGTGAGATATCCCTTTAAACATTTAGAAAGCTAATTCTGTCTGAATAGTGTGCTAAAGTTAGTGTGACGCCACAGATAGATAGCCAATAGGTAACTGGGTTAATGAGACAGAGAACATTCTGACTGTTGCCTGGACTGCAAACAGGTGCTCTGTCATTGGTGTTGCTGATGGAGATTCTGAGCTGGGTCTGAGATTAAAGCAGACTGAGATTTTCAACAGTGCTGTGTTAGAACAGTTGTAGGCAGGGCCTAAAACTTTTAACCACACAGTAACTTTAGAAAATTTAGGGTATGACAACAAAGTACCACAAGAGCGATTAGGTGAGTTTAAATAGAGACCCCTGTGCTTTCGAGTCACTCTTGCTGTACTTTGATCGGCCTGTGAGCGCCGCTCAAGTCAAAAACTCTGCTTTGATAAAGATTGTTTGATTTGCTTACATCAAACAGAAATCATCACAGAAAATAGAAACAACACCGGTCTCGTTCTCCTTAAAAATTGCCAAAAATGTTACAGGACAAATACTGTTTCATACCCCCGTTCCTTATTCAATTTCATGTGTCATTCTGTGTGTTTTTAATATACTTGTGAGCATTAAGTCACAGACTCAGGTTTGTTTACTCCATTGTGGCGTCTTACTAGTAATTCTCACTTGCCTGTTTTTAATGTCATTAAACATGCTTTATTTGCAATATTGGGATTTATCACGTTATTACATGACTCTCTGGAATACTTGATTGTGATTGGTCAATGGCAACATTCAGTGCTAAAATATTTTTGTGTAATATACTGTTAAAGGGACAGTTCACCCAAAAATAAAATGTCTTTCTTCGTTTACTCTGCCTTATGTTGTTTCAGAATAGTACTTTTTTTGCTTTTGAGGAACACAAAAGCAGATGTTTTAAAGTACGTTGCAGGGCTCGCACAATCGCTAGCCTGACGTCTCGGGGCTATTGTGTCATCCAGTCGGGCTACCAAACTGTATTTACGCGCTGCCCGTCGGCCTATCTTACTAGGAGGAAAAATATATTGCAATGCTTTAGCATTCTCTAACAAATTTGGTTGGGTAATTATGTTGTATGTAATTGTCGGGCCTCGGGGAGCCACTATCAATATGTGGGGTATTGAAATCACGCTTGAATGCACGCTCGCTTTCAACTTTCACTTTCAATTCGCGATCGCGCTAACTGTGTATTAGTGATGCTTGTCCTGTCAGTGATTACTATCCTCACGTAATAAATGAAATCTCCCGCAGCAAGACTACACAAGTTATAGAGAGCGCATGCGCAGTGGAGATAATTATGAAAATCGCTGATAGTTATGTGTGTGCGTGTGTGAAAAGATGCGCATGGATTTACGCAGGCATTTCAGTTCTGCAGTGGAGACCGATACACAGATAGAGAAATCTGATGGAGATGCTATGCCCTCAAAGTGGAGTGCCATTTTCTTATCTGTGACTTCAGTTGATTTTTCACAAGTTCATAGAAATGTTTGTTCAGTTAGAACCAAATATTTGTTTTATGATTGTAATTTGCTTATTTTATAAAATTTTTGTTAATTGTGTTATGAAACCGTTTTTGATTGATGTTTTGTCTCCTTTAAAGTATTCTACATTAAAAATGTTTTTTTTATTTGGGCTACTTAAATTAATTTCGGCTACCAAAATCTGAAGAGTGCCTGCCCGAAGGGCTACCAGGGATTTTGCGAGCCCTGTGTTGGTAACCAAACAACAGTGACACCCATTTGCTTTTATTGTACACAAAATCACTGAGACATTTTTCAATATATGTTCTTTGTGTTACACAAAAGAAATAAAGTCAGACAATTTGGAAGAGTAAATGATGGAAATTTGTTTAGGTGAATTATCCATTTAAATCCCTTTATGACTGCCAGTTTCATGACTCTTGCATCAAGTTAAAAATAAAACTATTGAAATGAAAAGCTTAAATTAATATTTTATGTCCATTTATGTATAAGTATGTAGTAAGTTGGATAATGTACAAACCCTCCCTCATATTATTTTTGTTCAGCTGTTTCTACATAATGACAATATACAAAGATATATCTAGGTGTTTCGATCTGTTTTCAGTTTTCTTTATGAATTTCATATTGTTTGTATGATGGTTATAATGTTAATCTTTTTTTGCAGACAGTTTTCCAGCCAGTTCTGGCTACAAATGATTTTCAGACTTTTCGCTCTCTAATGGTGCAGAAGAACATGGAGTTACAGCTGCAGGCTTTGCACGTCATTAAAGAAAGAAACGGTACTCAGAAATCCAGCAGCATGTATAAATGACAGTTTACAAAAAATGACAATTAGCGTCTAACCAAGCTAATGACTTTTTCAAACTTTGAACTAATTTTTACATAACTATTTAAAGTGAGTGTGCATTTAAATTTCTTTATGTATTTGTACAAAATTTCAATCTGTGTAAATTTACAGATTACAGATACATTTACAGATGGTAACTTTTTAACTTGCTTTTAAGATGATATTCAATGTATTTCGTTTAACTTTTCCAGCAATAAAAACCATACAATTTATCAAACTTTACCCCTGATATTACATTAGAGCCGCTGACAGAAGACAGTTGATTGTCTTTTTCTCCCCTGTCCCGCCCACTACCTTTGTAACAAAGACAGTGGGATCCATGTGCAGCATTTTATTCAACAGAATAATCCAGAAACAGGCAAGGGTCAAACATCGGCAAACAGAGCAATGAGGGTGAGACAAAATCAGAACGGGTAAACAGGCAGTAGTCAGGGCAGGCTGCAAACAATCAACAACAGAGTCTAAAGCAAAAACAGTAGGCAGGCAGCAAAGAATCAATAATCCAAATGGCAACAGGTAATCGATCCAGGAAACCGCTAAGAAATTTTGACATGGCAAAACAAGACATCACAATGAGTATACTGCAGACCTGGGCTTAAATAACCGGGCTAATTACAAACAGGTGGCAAACAGGAAGTAATCAGCCCTAGGTATAGGGAACATGGGAAATGTAGTCTGTAAGGAAACTAGTATTCTGGCGAAGGCTCCCTCTGGCGGCAGGGAGGAGGCGGAGCGACGGCCTCCTCCGTAACAACTTTCTTCTCACAGCCATCAACAGCAATTTAAATTCCTTTTGCTTGTGAGGTTGACTTGAGCCGAAAGTGGGGGTTTAATGACCTTTTAAAATACAAACATACCATGTTGTCTCTCAATTAATATGTGCTCATAAATATGGCATGCATGCAAAAATGTTATTTACAATAGTTAAAATGCAATATATTATACAACATGACAAAATACATCCACTGGAGACAGTAATTAAGACAGGGTTTATTACCATTGAAGTGAATGCAGTTGAAAGGACAGAACTGGGCAATTTTATGGACATGATATTTGCAGTCCAAACCTGAAGCGTAACTTCTTGAAGAAAGTACTATTTAGCAGCTTTTCATGTATATTCATAAACCCCTGAATGTAGAGTTCAGACAGATTTTTTTTCAATAAACTTAACTCAGAAACTGTAAGGGAAATAAAAAAAAATGCTTACAGATGACAGCCGTTAAATTAAAGAGTTATCAATACCATTTTAAAATCAATAAATGTGGGTAGTTGAAAGAGGTGCATAGTCGGTGCAATTTCTTTGTCCATTACAACGCTGTAAAACAGTGAAATATAGATCTACATAATTTAAAAGTGGTTTTGGTTTATTTACAGTAATGACTCAACTCTTCCTGTGGTAATATGGGTGAGTATTGTGTGTGCTGATGTTGTAGTATTTGTTTGTAATTTGTAGGGGGGCTGCCTGAGTGTCTAACAGATGGTGTGGATGACATGAGTGAACTTGAGCAGCAGGAGATGAACATTCTTCAGGAAGTTCTCAAGTAATTTCACCTCTTTACCTGCAGTGACACCACACGTTCTGCTTATGTGCTGAGCCCTGATGCAGCCCCTGTATCTGCATGAAGATACGGATATACATATATATTATATTCATTATATTATTAGCCTTCATCACATATATTAAATTCATAAATCATAAACATGTTGATTCATGTTGTGATTCATAAACTTTCATCGGATATTCTAAAACTGCTTTTAAATATCTTTAGCTTTATATAGTTGACAAAGATATAGAAAATATGTCCAAGTATATAAAAACCAATGTGATTTAAGCTGCTTAACGTTTCCTGAATAGAGTCCAGCCGATAAAGAACTATATTATATGCTTAGTCTGTGTAGTTACTGTTGCAGCTTTTCCTTTTAAAACTAGTATGACAAACACCAACTACTGGTGACCCAGCAACTATAAATAAGTGTCACATCTATACAGACCACCACAGCTTTGATTAGTCCTTTTTGTAATTAGAAACCCTCCTAGAAACCAGAACCTCTTTGGTGAGTCATGAGAGAGACTGAAACCAATCCCAGATTCATTTTTCATCTCAGAGACAAGTTGAGTCTCTCTCAAGGGTTTGGTGATGTTGTAATTGTGATCCAGTTATAATATTGATATACATATATCGGTATAAAACTGTGACTTGTATCAAGATAGTAGTTTTACTTCCTACCAAAGTACAGGAACCTTTTACATCCCTTGTTTAATTCATGACTTTATTTAGAATAATTTTTGCATTGTACTATTCACATTTATTTTAATTTATTTATATGAGAGAACAAGGAAATTCTCGCACCTTATCTGTGTTTCTGTATGGTACACATAATGTGCTAGTGATAATGTGCCGCCTACATTTGTTCTCCTGCAGAAGGTCAAAGGAGGAGTATGAGCTGGAGATAGCTCACAGGATAGATGAGAGAAAGGAAGTGGCCTGCACGTCCAGCAGCTTGTCTGAGACAGGGCTGGGAAACGTTTACCATTCTGTGACACAACAAAAAAATGGTGTAAGATACCAGCTCTCTGTGACTGATGACATTATTCTTTACTTCACATTCCTGTGTTGAAATGTGATGAATAAAAATATGAACTGGCTCTTTAGCAGGTGATTGGGACTTCAGAAGCTAAAGAGCTGAAATTGAAGGACTCTGATTCCACAGCTAAACCTGCACCATCATGTGAGATTCAGAATTATGTTCTGTTGTGTATGGAGACTCTGGGTTTTATCTGTTTTTATTTAACCTTACATAGAACAGATACTTTTGGCTTTAAGTTTGACACATTTTTATGAAGCCTATGCCTACATTTTTTTAAAGGCTATGACAGAATGCTGATTTTACCACCATTAAAGGTGTTGTAAGTGAAGTCAGCACTTACAGTCAGCACTGCATGTCCTGCAGGCTCAGTAACCACTACATTACTCGCCCCCTTTCCAAAACCCACCACCATCACATACGCACATTGATGCTTACGATGAGAGCTAGAGCAGTAGCAATTAATCTCAATGTCACTGTCAAGAAAAATCTAATAATCCTAAACAGTAAGCTCAGCAAGCACACTGATCTTGTACAGGTACTACTGCATTAAGTTGGGTGCACAGTGCGTTTTTTAATAGTCCTTTGTGATTGTGGTCTTTCAGACTGTTCGAACACAATCCCCATGTCACACTGTAACAAAAAGCAAACAAACAGAATCTGTAGCTTTAATTTTGTTTATGAAAAACTGACATTTTCCTTGAGACGATTCGAAGTTGTCGAGGTAATTGCGTCATCAGTTTCGGCGCTCCTGTTGGTTCTTGGTTTTACGGTCATCATAGAGGTCACACTGCAGGAAGTGTCTCAAATCTTTTGACACCAGTTGGCTTTTGGTAAACATGTCAAATCAGCAATCAAAGACTACAGATTTTGGCATAGGATTTGTCTTAGATGACCAAATCGTGGCCAGAATTGCACAGTGTGCCAGGTTTCTCGTGGGAAAAACTGGCTCCTGTCAGCTTTCCATATATGGTCTGCCCTGTGAACACACAAAATGACTAACAGACAGAAAACACCTCAAAGCATTTGAGGCCACATTGTAGCCAAATATTTGTTTGCAGTTTAGTCTAGTGGTAGTTACAGAGACAGGGTTATATTTCACTAATATTTGTAAGGTAATTTGTTTTTTTTCTGCACATCATTTCATAAATTACTCACAGCACCTTAAGGGGAAAAATCATCTTGATTATCAACAGCCTTTAACTTAAAGTAACATTTTTATGTTAGTATAACTAGTTTCATGCATTCGAGTAGTGTTATTCTTGTAAAGTGTGTTTGGATGGTTGTAGTGTTAATCTGTTTGTACAGGTAAAGGGAAGACACTGCCTGCTGTGAGGCTGCCTGTGAAAGATTCTGCAACCGTATCTGCCAACCATAAGACCTCAGAGAACCTGAGAGACACTGACAGATCCAAACCCCTCACTGTAAGTCATCAGCTAACACAAGCTAAGGCAACTCTGTTCACTAGGGATATGCCTTTATCGGTAACGATATCGGTGTCGGATAATTCAAGTTTATAAAAAACATCTGATTATTTGTTTATTTCAATTAGGTTTAATGAGAAAGACATTTTCAAAAAGCTATTTTGCCTATTTTGTACAGAATATAATTCAAGTCTGTAGTGTCCCCAGGAGGAATGCTCGATTATGACAAATACGCCTCAAATAACTTTCGCTCTGACACCCCTTAGCTCCACCTAACAGGAAGTTGGCCATTTTTGATTTTCTGAACAGTGCAACTCCTCCTAGTAATTTCATGTGATTGTCACCACATTTGGTGAGCGTCATACCAAGACATTGAAGATTCACAAATTGTGAAGGGATTTTTGATGTCCCAAATGGTGTTCCCATGGCGAGGTGGTAAAATTATGATGAAAATTATGATGAATTATGATTGAGTGATTGATGTCAAACTTGGCAGATATGTTTATTGCGGTGAGCTGATGACGTCTGTGAGTCAGTCATAGCACCACCAACTGGCAACAGGAAGTGAGTTAAAACAAACTTAAAACAAACTTTAAATAGTCAACATGCATTTAGACATGTCACTTTAGTCTTGGTTAGAATAATGTAGAGACATGGCTGATGTAAAGTTCTAAAAGGTTTTGTAATATCTGAAATATTGTTGTCATGGTAATGTGTCAAACCAAATTCAGGTGTATTTGAAACGTTTAACATGCTTGAAATGGCATAAAATGATTTAGGTGTGGGCAAAAGCTTAGACATGGGTGTGGTGGGGGGGCTCTTATAGTACTCTCTTTTGACTAAAGTGACAGGGTTAGTTTTGCCTACATGTGTTGTTCTTATTAAGTCGGACAACTTTTAAAATTAAATTTATTAGCTCCACCCAACAGGAAGTCGGCCATTTTGGATTTATGGGATTGTAACCAAATTTGGGAAATATTATGCCAAGACATTGAAGATCCTAAATTGCTGAAAGAATTTTTTATATTTTAAACAGTGTTGTCATGGCGAAGCAAGAAATTAATAGCAATAGCAAGTGGTTGTGTGAATTAAGTGGGCAGGCCAAACAGGAAGTTGGCCATTTTTGCTTTTCTGAAAAGCGCATGCCATGAACTTTAAAATACTTGTCTTAGAGATTTTATGTTACTGTCACCAGACTTGCTGTGCATCATGCCACGATATTGAAGATTCAAATTGATTGTGAAGGGATTTTAATATCCGATGTTGCCATGGTAACCCGGTAAAATGATGGCTGTAATACGTGATGTGTCTTATATCTGATTTACATAAAATTTGGAAAGTTTGGAAAGGTGTGGCTTGATCACAATAATATGGCTATTGTTAGTCACAGTCATAGCGCCACCAATTGGCATCAAGAAGTGTGCTACTTACAACAGAATTACTTAGATTAGACTTTAAAATAGTCCTAAATTATTTCTGTAGTGAAATGCATGTGACAACTATGCATCATTATCGCTGTAGTGCTTAGGCCCGTCATCGCTGTTTGCAGCTATATTCATGGGTTTGTGTCTTCAAATGTTGTGCCCTGTCCCCTTTCTGTCACAATGAAGAGGCTTAAGATCCAATGGCAAGTGCAAAGTGTTTATTGAGGGACAGCAAATGAAACAGCCGACGGAAACGCCAGCCGAGAGAGAGAGAGCACGCACACCATGTGATCACAACGCGCTAAATACACGCTTAGCCAGAAGTGCAATAATAAGGAGCAAATCCAAAGGTGAGTGCAGTAATCCGCTAGGCAGGACGAGAACAGAAACTCGATGAGCTGAACGAGAGACGAGACAAGATTAACGAACCAACAACACACAATGCAAACACCAGGCTTAAATAGATAGCGCAAATGAGCTGCAGCTGTAGCGCTCTGATTAAACCGGCAGCCGTAGTTGCTACRCGACAGACGCACACACACCAGACAGAGACGCAAAATGAACACACAGACCCATAAACCGTGACAGTACCCCCTCTCCTGGGAGCGCCAGGAGGCGGATTGGGTGGAGGCCTGGCAGAACCCCTGATTGTAATCATCGATAAGGGAGTGATCCAGTATGTCTCTCGCAGGCACCCAACTCCTCTCCTCAGGACCGTAACCCTCCCAGTCCACCAAGTAC
>JAZGTI010017681.1:0-12068 GCA_036877585.1 Botia kubotai | reverse complement strand
GCCTTCGACCATTGCCTGCTAACGTTTTGTGAGTTTGTCTTTATCCTTATTAAATATTGCAAATGGATCCGAATGTCTCTGACTCCTCGTTACAGTGGCACTGTGACGAAACGGGGAATGCACCCTCAGGTCATGCCTGTAATGACACATACCATTATATTCAGCACAGCCTTACAGTATATTCATTATTTGCATGCTCGTCGTCTAATTCATTGAAGCACAGTACAAAAACGGATTGGCCAATCAAAAATCTTCTAATAAGTTTTTGTTATGGGTGTCTGTAGATGATGCATATCAAATTTGGTGCAAATTGGAGAAATGTCCTAGGAGGAGTTCGAAAAAGTATTTTTTTTTTTGCAAAAAATTCAAAATAGCAAAAAAATTTTCATGGCATAAAATGACGGTCATTTCATCAGAGGAATCAGAGAAAAAAATTAAAATTTTATTTTTAGCCCTTACGGTTTAAAAGTTATGAGCATAAATGTAAGTCAAAGTTTGGACAGTTAGTGGCGCTAGAAGGATTGATGTAGGGACTCCAAAATTGGTGTGGTTAATGTTCATACTGTCCTCTATCAGTGTGCAAATTTCATAACTTTTCTATGTACGGTTCTATGGGCTGCCATAGACTTTAAGAGCGGAAGAAGAGTAAGAAAACGGTTTCGTCTCTTCAAGCCCACTAAGGGCACAACGAGAAATATTTGTGGAGTGATGATGGATTTGGAAAAATAGGCTTTTAAAACATAAGTAAAACCACATACAGCAATATGAAAGTACTTTTATTTTTGACCAATATGTGGCACTGTCACCAAATTGTTATGATTTTGGTCACAATGACACTCGCAAAGTTTCATGTCAATATGGCAAAACATTGTTGAGACACAGGCATCTTGTAATTCCTTTTTGCCATCTTGCCATCTTGATTTGATTGTTACTCAAGAACAATTTGACCTATCAAATAGATTTTAATTACATTTTGTCAGGAGTCCCTAGATGATGCATGCAAAATCAGAAGTAACATCAGAATGGTGGACAGGAAGTTGCCTATGACAAAATTGATATCATAGCACTCAACATAGAGCAAGGAATCAAAAACGATTAATCGAGGGCCTAAAATATATCCTTGAGGCAGGCCGTATTTTACTGGCATTAATTCTGATGATTCCCCATTTAAACAAACAATTTATGTCAGCATAATTTCTTACAGTTCCACTGTATTTAGTCCAACAGAGCACCTTTGGGATGTAGTGCAGCTGGAGATCAGCATTATGTAGTAAGATTATGCAGTAAGGTTTGCACTAAGTAGTTATAACTATCTTCTTATTTTGTAGGAGCTATAGCGAGAGTAATTTGATTAACGAAACAGACAGTGGTAGGGAAAACAGAATGAAAATCCTGATGTTTAAACATATGGAAGCAGCAAATCCTGCTGTATGTTGACCCATTCCTTTAGTCAAAATCTTTTAACACTTCAGGAATTTATCTGTGAAATGTTTGAGCAAACTCATCCTATTTCCTGTGCAAACGACCTCAGCGCAGCCCTGACAACCTCAGCTGAGAAGTCAATTGCTTTTTTCTATTGATTTATGTTCATTTTGAAACATTTCCTGGGGCAGATTGGCCACAGTGTCACTTTTCAGGGTAATAAGGGGTGATGTCACATCCCGTATCACTAAAGAATCACAGCAGGAGACACATGTTTGCATTATGTTACCTGAGACACGTGTGCTGTCCATAATCCTGTTTCTCCACACAGTGAGCCAAAACGTGGGCAGGGGAACACATCCACCCCACAGCCCTGCACATTTTGACAGGTTTTGACAGCACATTACAACTGAGATTGTGTGGAAGGTGTGTCAACTGGCTGTGTGTGTAGCTGCCTCTTGACATCCAAAAACGAACACAGAGTTACAGAGTGCTTTCTCTATTTATTGCTTGTAATGAGCACCTTTAACTATCACCTTTCTGCATAAACATTGTAGCACTGTGAAACTTCACACAAAACATTTAACATATAATACAATTAATATATGTATTAATAACACACAATTAAATAAAAGCACATTCCTAGAAGCACAAAACGTAAATATAATAAGACAAATGAGAATAAATTAACATTCAGAGCTCAACGAACAACATATGAACGCAGACTAACATTATATTGAAATAAAACACATCCACTGAATTAATTTAGCGCCACATACCGTTCTCTGCTTGCCAAAGAGGTACTAACATAAACTGAACAAAAGAAACACTTCACATGTGAAAGCACATGTGCTCCTTGTTGCTTAATGCATTACTTATGTATGTACACTACCGATCAAATGTTTTGAAACACTTGACTGAAATTCATCTTATCTTTTATTATACTGAAAACATATTATGGCCCAGTTAAATTAAGCATTATTCATTTTTGCTCAATTAAGAAATTTCTATTTTGTTTTTGATTTTAAAAAAATTGCATGGGTTTTGAACCAAGCTATGTGAATTAATTAAAGCCAGTTAAAAAAAAAGTTTGTTCTTTGTGCATGCTTGTGACTATGACACGTACACAGTTTCCTTGGCATAAAAGGAAACTTCCAGGTTTACGCGGTGCTAATTAAAGACATTTTCTTTCTGTCCCAGCGTTTCAACTATTTCAACTATTGGCACAGCAAGTAATTTTTCAGATTATGCAGCATAATACATAATATCTTACAATAATCTGTCAATAACCTCCTCCCTGCCACCAGAGGGAGCCATAGCCAGAATATCACTTCCTGTTTTGTAATCGTCATCACCTGGTGCACTCTGATTAGTCTAGCTATTTAAGTTCCCTGTTTGTATGTTTAGGTTGTCGGTGATTGTTGATTGTGTATGTTGAATATTGCTCTTGGTATGTTTTTGGGATTTGGATTTTGGACTATGGCTTTTGAATTTAGATTACCCTGGATTTATCGTGTTTATTTCTGTATCACACTGCTGTTTGCATTTGTCGTCACCCCTGTCATTTATAGGGTTAGTGTTTTTGTTGTCCCATGTTCTTAGTTTATTAAATATTTTTGTTCATTTAGTTACTGTGTCGTGTTCCTCGTTTTTGTCACAAACACTACCGTTCATCGTAACACATATACATGTACTGTGGCCTGCTGCCACTTTTTTTTTTATTAAATAGGCAGTGTTATAAATGTCAAGGGGAGAGGCTGTCACATGGTCCGTGTTGAAGCACAACCACCATAGGCATAGCTCAAACACCCCAGTCGCACACTGCTGATGACAAAAATACTTCTCTCTGGGCCACTGCCCAAACACAAGGCCTTTTAAATGTTACACTCGACACTTGGAGATGTTCGGCGTGGGACTCGAACCCCGGTCTCCTATGCCAGTGTCGGTGTCACCTTGGGGATATTGTCTGATTTAGGGTGCAAAATGGTTTTAACATGAGCTGGTTGAGTAAGGCTGAACAAGAGGGGACAGTATGTCGAATCCTTGGAGGCAAACAGATCCACTTCCGCTCAACCATACCTCTGCCAAAAGAACACCACTCATGGAAGAAGCCTCTATTCCCCAGGCCTCAGCCCCTGCCTCAACAGGATATCTGCTCCCACATTTACATGCCCTGGGATGTACATTGCTCTAATGGAGAGCAGCCTGGTCTTTGCCCTAACCCTAAGGAATAACTCAGAATCACAATCAAGTCCGAAGTGTCATGTAATAAAGCATAAACCATTTAATGCCATAAAAAACACATTTTATTATATACATTATAGATAGTAGTTAGACACTTCGTAACATATAAACACACTTTCAAAGTAAAAATAGGCTTGTTAAGTTCTTAACTTTGAACATTTTGTGGTTGTGAACATTTGTGGAACATGTCCATAGTTAATGTGTCTGTACATGTGTGATTACTACTTGAATATCTGTGTGAGTTTGAGTTCAGATACTGAAATTCATCACACAAGCTGGTTAAAAGTCATTGCAAAAAAGTCTCAGGAATGTAAAGTTAGTTATGTTTCAGGAACGTATCAGTTAGTAAAGCTCATGCATCATGTATTTGCAAATAACAGAATTAGGTGCTAATATAACTCTATCCTGCTTAGCACCAGTCAACAACCAGTCAGTACCCAGTAAGTTGCAGAGTGACAGGTGACTGTGCAATATAAAACATATCTATATCAGAGTTAGTTGCACAGCAATAATATTTTGGAAAATCTCACAATTTTCGAGATATAAGGATTAGATCATTTCTATTCTTTTTACTGTTTAAATGTTTGTGTTGATGTTCATGAAATATATTGAAAATCATTGTGCTTGTTATTTTTATCACAAAAAGAAACATGAACATGTACATATAGTCAATGAAGAATTAGTCAATCAAATTCAGCATCAGTTATAAAGCATGTACCTCCACGTTCACCTTCCTCAAATAGGCCTAAAATGATCCACACAGACAGTTATGAATTTTCATGGTCAAAGTACAGACCGAATCCCTGTGGAAGATGTCACCCGAAGAAATTGAGGCACTCATGTGCCAAATTGCTTAAACAGATCACAGACGTCCACCCATCTGTTGTGGGAGGGGCAGGCAATGTTCACTCACAGAGTTAATAGTTTTTCTTTAGGAGGAAACATGCTATTTTCTGACTTTAGGAAGCAAAAACTATTATACAATATATATAGTATGTTATTTATTATTATTATGTGAAAATAATAATCATTAATGTTGCATAAACACATGACTCATTACTTTACTCATTATTAACTATTCTATTCTCAACCTCTATAGTTTTGTAGAGGCATGTTTCGTAGAATAATTGTATATATAATAAGGATTTTTTGCTGTTTGGGAGGATTTTGTTTGTTGGTATATTTGCTAGTTTTGATTTGTTTGTCACACATATTTTACACATATGCAGAAGGTGAATGTCCTCCACAGGATCTCTTTAAAACACAGACTTTAGGCCGTGCGTCCATGGTGTAATTACATTATTACGCTGGTGAAAACTTCAGACGCTCTGCTAAAACCGCTGGCTCTCTGCGCTAAAGAGCACAGCATTTTTTAGTTGAGAAAATTGGTTGCTTTGAAAAACCTGTCATTTTGAAGATGATTCTTATGAAGGTCTGAAGGTTGGACATCTTCCGGTTCCTGTCTGCCTTGCAGCAAGTGTGTTTGTGCCTCTGCTTAGCTTTGCTCTGACTCTCTTTTCTCACTATTGTTTTTCTCATTAGTTTTGGTGTCTACATTATTAAACGTAAATTGTTTGTGTATTGTTTACATCGTATTGAATTAACTAGATACCACTAGCTTTTGATTGTTGTTTATTACAAATGACTCTGTTCGGTTAGCACCGCGCTAGCCGATCAGCTGTTTTCTGTGTTTACTGTCTATGCTGTCTTCATGTCCTGCATTTTTCATCTGCTCGAGTTTATCAAACAACTGCGGTAAGTAGGAATAACTTGTAAAACACAGTGAGTCATGGCATCTTCTTCTGTTATTGTAACATGCACTGTTTACCACATGTTTAATGTAGCCTTCTCTGTCAGCACTGAGTGTTTTACATGTGATAAATGTAGGAAAATAGTTAGGCTGACAGAAAAGATTTCAGAATTAGAGACTTTAGTCGAAGATAGTGACAGTAATAGGGCTTTAGACCAGACTTTGTAATTCAGTAAGATTATTATACACGTCGGCACAAATGATGTTCGTCTTCGTCAGTCAGAGATTACTAAAAATAATATTAAAGAGGTGTGTGAACTTGCTAGTACAATGTCGGACACAGTAATATTCTCTGGCCCCCTGCCTGCTTTTCGTGGTGATGAAATACATAGCAGACTGTCATCATTAAATGGCTGGATGTCTAAGTGGTGTTTACAGAACAATATAGGTTGCATAGATAATTGGAAATGTTTTTGGGGTAGACCTGACCTGTTGAAAAGAGATGGCCTCCATCCGTCTAGGGCTGGTGCTACTTGTTTATCTAGAAATTTGCCACATAGTGCCAAATGTATTAGTCTTACTAATACAACTAATATTTGACTGGGGCCAAGGTCAGGAAGCAGACAGACTGGCTTAACCAACTGTCTGCCAGCCGTCACATAATTTGCAACACATAGAATCACCTAAATATTATAATATAGAGACTGTGTCTGTCCCCTGGACTGATAAATACAAAAAATCTGTAAACAATTATATGGTAATTTAATCAATGTTAAACAAATATAAAAGATACATAATACAGACAAGCAATTAATAAAGCTTGGCTTGCTGAATGTTAGAGCTCTTTCTACAAAAGCACTTTTTGTTAATGATGTGATCACAGATCAAAACCTAGATGTGCTCTGCTTGACAGAAACATGGCTAAAACAGGATGATTACGTTACATTAAATGAGTTATAAGCCTGAGTCTCGTCCAAAAGGCAAAGGGGAAGGTGTTGCTGCACTTTACATGAATTTACAGCTACCCAAACATCTGACTTTATTTCAACTACAACAAGTTCAAGTACAACTCTTTATTGCCACCAATCAAGTCTTAATTGTTGGTGATTTTAACATCCATGTGGATAAAGAAAAGGATCCATTGAGTTTGGCTTTCAAAGACATTTTGAACACTATTGGTGTCTCACAATACGTGTCTGCACCAACTCATCTGCGTAATCATACTTTCGATTTAATCCTGTCTTATGGTATAAATGTTGATGACATTAATATTCTGCAGCAGAGCTATAAATACAGTAGAACAATAAATTCTACCACTTAAGATTCTTTATCAAAAACCCATCTGCACTGTCTTCATTCCTTAACATAAGGACAACTCTGAAAACCTTGACAGCACAACAGAAATAGTTAACTCCCTATTTTCTAACACCTTAGACATAGCTGTTCCTCTACGATTAAAAAATATAAGGGACAGCAGTCCAATGCCGTGTTATAACGAGCATACCCACGCTCTGAAAAGAGCAGCCTGGAAAATAGAATGCAACTGGAAGCAAACAAAACTGGAGGTATTTCGGATAGCATGGAAGGAGAATGTTTCAAATTATAGAAAGGCCTTAAAAAGCTCCAGATGTGCCTACTTTTCAAATCTTTTAGAAGAAAATGAACACAACCCTAGATATCTATTTGACACAGTGGCTACGATAACCAAAGATAAAGTGTCATCTGTTTCTGACAGTTGTCAATATCATAATAGCGATGATTTTATGAATTTCTTTACTAAGAAAATAGATACTGCAAGAGATAAAAATCATAAACATGCAACTGCCTTCAACACAAACAAATCAGAAGGTGCATCATAACCTGACCAGGGAGCAACTCGTCCTATACCTACCAGGTTGCTGAAAGAAATGCTGCCTAAAATTATTGATCCTCTACATAGTATTATTAATACATCATTGGTGTTGGAATATGTCCCAAAACCTTACAAACTAGCTGTTATCAGACCCCTTATTAAAAAACACAACTTGACTCTAGGGAACTAGTACACTACAGACCCATCTCAAATTTACCTTTTATCTCAAAAATACTGGAAAAGTGAAAGTGACATTTGTCAGATATGGTAACCCATACCCGAAATATGACCTCTGCATTTAACCCATCACTGGTGAGGTGTGAACACACACACACACACACACGGAGCAGTGGGCAGCACACTACTGCACCCGGGGAGCAATCAGCACTTCAGTTGCTACCCCCCAGCCGTGGAATCGAACCAGCAACCTTCTTATTACAAGCCCCACTTACTAACCAGTAGCCCCCCAACACAAACAAATCAGAAAGGTGGTGTCTTCACAGATATGCTCATTCCTGGAAAGAAATGGCATCTGTGAAAATTTCCAGTCAGGATTCAGACCATATCATAGTACAGAGACTGCTCTCATCAGAGTGACAAATGATCTGCTTTTGTCAGCCGATCATGGCTGCATCTCTCTTCTAGTATTACTCGACATTAGTGCAGCCTTTGACACTATTGACCACAGCATTCTACTAAATAGGCTTGAAAATTATGTTGGAATAAATGGAACTGTATTGGCATGGTTTAAATCATATTTATCTGACCAATTCCAGTTTGTTGCTGTGAGTGAAAAGGTATCATACCGATCACAAGTCCAATATGGAGTACCGCAGGGCTCAGTGCTTGGGACCGTAATTTTCACCTTGTGCATGCTACCTCTGGGAGCAATTATTAAAAGACACGAAGTTAGTTTTCATTGTTATGCTGATGATACTCAGCTATACATTTCTTCTAGGCCCAACGAGATAAATTCACTAAACTAACAGAATGCATAGTCGATATCAAAACTTAGATGACTAGCAACTTTCTGCTATTAACTTCCGATAAAACAAAAGTTTTACTTATTGGAAAAAAAACCTCCACACGGAGCAAAATAGAACACTGCCTTACTCTGGATGGATACTCTATAAAGCCTGCTTCATTAGCCAAAGATCTGGGTGTCAGTTGTAATAACAATTTGTCCTTTAAAGCCATATTTCTAATATTTGTAAAACTGTTTTTTCATCTTAAAAATATATCAAAACTATGACACATGCTCTCGAAGCCAGACACTGAAAAATGTATTCATGCATTCATGACATTACAACTTGATTATTGCAATGCCCTACTTGGTGGCTGCCCTGCAAGATTATTTCAAAAACTCAGAATACAGCAGCCAGAGTTCTCACGAGAACAAACAAGTTTGACCATATTTGCCCAGTTTTGTCAACACTACACTGGCTGCCTATCAAGCGTCGTATTAATTTTAAAGTCTTGCTGATTACCTACAAGGCCCTGAATGGTTTATCTCCTCAATACTTAAGCGAGCTGCTCTCCTATTACAGTCCTTCACGTTCACTGCGATCTGCAAATTTCAAAAACAAGTTCTGGTGGTAGATCCTTCTCGTATTTGGCACCCAAACTTTGGAATAGTCTTCCCAGTGTTGTCCAGGGGGCAGATACATTCTGTCATTTTAAATCTAGATTAAAGACCCACCTCTTAAACACTTCCCACAAAAACAGATATACTGGCTTCACACTAAATCTGTCTGTCTTTCATTCCCTAAGGTCCTGTAGTCAGCTGGATCCAAGCTCTGAGACCAGATGGTGGGGGACTGGACCCCTGAGACCTTGATATCATCAGGATTTGATAGACTTTCTTAGTAAACCTACCGTTATATACATGCCTACTTTTAGTTTAGTTAGTTTCTATATTTTGTTCCCTGCTTAGTCACAGCAGTGTGTTTTGGCTGCAATTAGTAACACTATGCCTCACAGTTTCTGTTGGCACAATTTCTCAGTGCCTGTCATATTATCAAATATAATTGGAACCATCAGTTTTTTCATCAATAAATAACTATAAATTGTTATAATCAACCCTGTGTTACAGTGGATGCTCCAGCACCCTCTCCAACGCGGCAGCAGAGGGAGCCGTCACCGGAGTACTGAGATTCCATCCCAAACTACATTTCCCGTCATTCCCCTCAGCAGTTGATTACTTCCTTTCCACACACCTGATACTCATCATCCCCACCATATTTAAACCGGACTTGTGCTTTGTTTCATTGCGAAGTCTTGTTAACCCTGGTTGCATTTCTGAGCGTTCTTTATTGTTGATATTCTGTGTACCGTTTTTGGATTGTTCACCTGTTTCTCAATTGTTCTCTGCCTGCCTTTTGACCCTTGCCTGCTTGTCGTTTTGATTGTTCTCTGCCTGCCCTGATCTTTGCCTGTTTAACGTTTATTGATATCTGCTGCCTGCCATTGTGACCCCTTTGCTGTTTTTTGACTCTGCTTATTAAAATAGTCGCAGATGGATCCCGACGCTTCTGAGCATTTGTTACACCCTGTTCGTATCCAAGATAGTTACAAATTGCAGCTTTAACGTGCCAGAGAAGAACTGGCCCTCCCGGTTGAGCCTGGCTTCTGTCAAGTTTTTTTTTTCCATCTATACATCATTGGCGTTTTGGTTCCTTGCCACTGTTGCCCTGTTGGCTTGCTTGCTGGGAGACTGCTGATGTCTAACATAGCTTAGTGTAAATTGTAAACTTCTAACATTTTTATTGTATATATTTTGTGTATTTATGTATTTTACTTTTGCATGTTGTGTGTAGTTCATGGTACTACTGCAAATCCCTTATACTATACAGAGCAAGCTTAATTTCACATAAACAAGGTTAGATTGCTGCTGTGTCACAGTCACGTTCGCTTCATTTTTACATGAGCAACTTATTGCGGTGGTGCATGATTAATATGTAGAGCTTTCAGAATTTAATGTGTAATGTCGTATGATATGCTTTTAGAAAGATACCATTATTCACGTGAAAGTATTATTTATCTGATGATTTTAACCTACAGAATATACAGTGTGAATTATTCTATGCTATTGAAGACACAGAGTGGTGTTTGTATGCCTTTGTATATCAGGCACTGAAACTTTTTTTTTTTTGAGGTATTTGTGGTTTAGTTCCTTGGAGACCCCAGCCTGTAACTATCAGGGATCAGATGGCGATTCAGTTGCAGGCTTAACAGTTTATGCAAACAACACAAACAACTGACAGGCACTTCAACTGCTCAACTAGCCTCCTTGACTTAACACTCGATTCCCCAGGAAAGAGACCCTACCACCACTCACTTTAGGAGAATGACCTTGGCTGACGCCTCCTCCCCAGGGGCCTTGAACACACGAGAGAGGGTGTCAGGCTTAACATTCTTCGACCCTGGCTGGTATGAGAGAGTGAAGTTAAACCGAGAGTTACAAGAGTCTTTTGGAGGTCTAGTTTAGCAAAAACCTGGGGCTCCCTGCAAGAGTGTGAAGGCAGATGACATGAGAGGTGGTACAGCCAGGGAATTGCTGAAGACCAACCAAAGATTGTGATACTCCAAAGGGACCCCAGTAAGATCAGCTGCCTCGACCTAAAAAACAGGAGACACAGAGCCAGGACAAGATGGACTAAAGGCCAACACAGAGAACCCCGCCAATCTATGTGAGGGTTGTGCTGCACACCGGTGGGCCAAAATATTACACAGCTCAACAATGGTGATTGCAGAGTGAGCAGATAGTGGTAAGGCGCCGATTAGCTAGGGAGTTTAAATAGCACAGAGAAGTTGGGGAGGTAAGACTTAGGGAGAGAAACCAGCATAACTCCCTGCTCTACTTGTGGGCCTTGTGTTTTAACAAGCAGGCAACAGCGATGTGCCCCGACTTCCCACCGTACAGGCAGAGACCTCAAGCCAGGTAAAGACCAATGAACACTTGCAGAGAAACGACCAACACAAGTTTGGGTCCCCATCAAAGGTAGATGGGTTGTTGGCATGTGGCTCCGGATCGAGGCCAGGAGGAGGCCAAATGGAGGAAGAAACCAACTGGCCTGCCATGCCATCCTGCTGCAGTCCCTTGATGTGGGAGAGCAGAAGTTCTACCTCCTAGGAAGTGGAGTTGATCTGGTTGGTGTGTTGGCCCAAAAACACTCCATCTTCAGCCTAGGCAGAGCGAAAAGGAAGGGGAGGATTATAAGGTATACAATTTATCAGTACTACTATGTTCCCTGGAGTTGATCCCCCAACTTTTTGCGCTGCTAATGCAATGCTCTACCAGTTGAACTACAGGAACACAACAAAATGCCAGGACAAGTAGTGGTATTTTTTATTTTTTTGCTTTTATTTGGGTCATTTTAGGCCAGACAGAAAATAAAAATAATGTAAATACAGCAATATACTATAAATAACAGATATACACATATCTACATATACCATACAACCATACATTAATTCAAATAAAGACAGAAAGAAAAAAACAACCAGGCAGTTGTGTTTATACATTCAAATACAGAAAGAAGTGAAGAGGAAAAAATAAAGGAAAAAATATTTAATAAAAAAAAAGAGAGATTAAGATACAGTTGTCTCCTTAAAATATTTCAGAAAAGGGCTCCAGACTCTCAAAAAAAGTTTAGGCTTTTGCTTCATTGCGAACCGAATCTTTTCCATCTTCAGAGCATGTAAAAAGTCAAAAACCCACTGGCGATAAGGAGGTGTAGCTGCTGACTTCCAATTCATAAGAATAAGTCGTCTAGCCAGTAGAGTTGCAAAGGCTACACT
>JAZGTI010017680.1:0-12068 GCA_036877585.1 Botia kubotai | reverse complement strand
TGAACTTTCTCAAGGAAACCTCATACATATTATTGATGAATTGTATTGATTATTGATGAAGTGTAAAGTGTCTAATTGCTTTCACCAATTATCCGGGTTAAAGATCACCAGAGAACTTACAGGCCACTTTTACGCATTAAACATTGACCATTTTTATTTAAAATACAGCGCCTAGGAAGACCACAGCAAATGTAATTATAAGACGAGTCTATTCATCTCCATTGCACATCAACTGGGAGCTTTCTCAGTTTAAAACCTCAGCGTTTCAATCGCATGGCGCCTTTCCAAACACTCAAAAGTCCATAGCCTAATTGATTTTAATTTTCATTCAATATTCCCTCAGAGTTCAGCTTTCTTCTCAGCCCTTGGAACAAAACTTTAATAGAGGAGAAAAAAATCTCTCCTCACACCGCAATAGCATGAAGGTCTCCTTAAAAGACAGAAAAAGAGAGGTTCCACTTTGAAGTTTATCCCCTGCTAACGAAAGGTCAAAATAATAAATGTAGACCGAATTGAGGCGCTCAGCGCGGACAAAAGAGGCAAAACGTTACATTTTGGCAGAGGCGGCTCCTCATAGCGTGATAAACTCATTTAAAAAAGCAGAACCAAAGAGGAACAGCGTGGTTCCTCGGCTAAAGAAAAGAGCTTTGAATTGATCAGACAGTCTTGGCTCCTCCGAATGTCTTTTCTTCCATCAGTCTTCCATCTTTCCACTTTCACTCCGCATTTCGCAGCTGCAAGCCTCCACGCACCTCTTTTTGAGCAAATTTCCCTGAATTGCAACCACATCGCCATAAGTTCCACTTCATCAGCGGCAGCTGCACGTCTAGTTGAGGTCTTTCTCGCAATTAAAATTAAATTGCGTCCCTTATTTCTATTCTCTAAAATAAACATTTGAAAAAAATCTGCATTTATTTTTAGACCTGCATTATTCAGTACAAATTACAGACAAAACTGTTTGGCATTTTAATTAGGCATCAAGTTATTTTCCTGGGTCAAGAGCATTGTGTACCTCAGTTTCATTAACATTTTCAGTTCTATAGCAAGTGATACATTTCATTAACAATTTCAGTTCTAACATTTTCAGTTCTAACATTTTCATTAATTTCAGTTCTATAGCGAGTGTACAATTTAAGCGTACTATATGATGAAATACTTGATACTTAGGCATAAGACACACACGTTATGCATAGTAATTTGTTTATACTGTAAAAATATTATGAAAACACCTGTTGATACAAGCTGTCATATTTTAAGCTCTGTTTATTATAATAGTAAACGTTTATAGTACCGAATATTACTGGGTATTATTTTAGCGTATTGAATATTTATAGGTGTTGGTTCAAAATGTATTAATATATGACTCGACTGACACTCAATCTCCAGCTGTGCAAATGTTTTTTTCTCATTTTCAAACAAAAAGTTACATTGGATACGGGCATCACTTTTTACAAAGGCGTAGAGAGTACACAGGAGCAACGCAAATTACGCCTATGAAACTCACCTTGCGTTAGAAACGCTACTCTCATTGCGTCTAACCAATTGGAAAGCATTAAAAGGTCACATGACTCCCTACTAACTCTCACGCGTTCAGACTGTCACTGTTTTGAAATGGTTATACTAAAAGGAGTCCCATCAATACGTACGCCTGAATTATTGTGTGTTTTACCGCGAATGGGGCATAAAAATGAACTGGGTAAGTCGTTAATCCGATCAGTTTCTTTTAACGAACAAGCTAAGACACATCCGGAATCCTAAAGCTCTTGTGTGATAAACGCTGTTGTCGGATTGATATGAGACGATCAGTTTAAATTAATATACCAAGTTATTAATATGTTAGATACAATGTAAAACGTATTGGATAAATCCTGTGTTCCTGGTCAATCCTAAATCAGTAGAAGAACTGATATTGCTGTAGCAACTTTCCTTATTACGCAACGTGTCTTTGCGTCAAACGTCAAAATGTCATTTACAACGTAGTCTGTGTCGTAAACTTCTTAAGGAATTTTTATGCTCTCCATCAATTCTTTGGAATCCTAGAAAAGCGCCAAAATGAAAACTGGTACGCGGTTCCGTCCGTCATTTGAGGATCTAGTTGGTCTTGCAATCAACATGACGAGACATCAATGCAGCAGCCACATTATTATATATAAATAAACTCAACTTATGAGATGCGACGCATATCTTTTTGTTCCCTGTTCTAGCTGACGCAAATTTTCCATTTTTGTAAATGAGGACCAGTGGAGATAAGAGCGGATTGTATGTTTATAAACCTTTACAAAAATGTACCGTGGTCACAATAATTTAATCAACAACATTCTTATAGGTATCGTCTCAACGCTAAAACACTTTTCGAATGATATTATTTGGAAATTGGTTACCATAGTATTTTTTGTAAGTACCAAAAATATCTGTCCAAAAAATATAACTTTGATGCACGTCAGCGAACAGTCAAATGTCAGTTTATAATAAACTATATATATATATATATATATAAGTATAAAATAAATAAACTATATATTTTTCTTTACTTATAAATGTGTAGGTATACCAGAACTTTGAAAGGCAATATTGAAGCTTTTTTCTCCTGAAAAAGCTATGTTGATTCGGTAGGTGTGCACATTTATAACGTGTCATCTTTTGTTTTATAAATAGCTAAGTTAAAACCTCAGAAAAAAACTCAGTTCCAATGAGAATTCTACATGTAGGTCTTACTCTCCTCAATTGTGTGATGATATAAAACAGGTTGTGTCTGTCACTAAATGAGATCTGATTTGTTAGGCTGCTGTCATTGACCTTGTGCAGAGTGACAAATTAAAGGGCCAGTACTCTGACCTTGTGAAGATGTAAGCTCTTCTATACTTCAAAAGGTCACAATTCATATGATGAAAACTGTTTTATCCATTGAAATAAAACTTCACTTAACTGGTTACGCAAATCAAAGTACACAAATCATTTGTTTAAAATGTGTTTTTCAAATGTTTCCAAACTTGTTGGCATAGATTATAAAATATGACTTTCATTAGCTTATTCAGTTAATGTAACTTGTCAAATGCATTGTTTACATATTACATAACCGTACTGTAATTATAGACAACCAGTTCTGTTCAGGTTGAAATTTAACATGCTTTTCTTTGCAGGGTTGTTTCAAGTTAGTGGAGCGGTTTGCTTTTCATGAGCATGCCAAAAATGCGTTTGATATAGTGGCAACTGGGTGAGCAATTTAATTTCTGATCTGTGATGGATTTGTTTACCTACTTTAATGACATGTTAAAAAATCATACCAATATTTTTTCTGACAGCGAGACGGCATTGTATAGAAAATAAAGGTGTCATTTCATCTGAGGAACAATGCTGTAAAAGTCATTAGAGTTATTTGACTAAAAAGATAATGCACGCAATGCACAGATAATGCACGCAAAATATCTTGAAATAAATGGTATATAGGTTATTGCATATGTTGTTATATAAGGATGTATGTTATTATATTAATATCTGCTATTTGGATTTTGAAGTGCAAAAATGATCCTAATTCATACAGTGAATGCAGTGAGACAGTTTTGCTGTTAAGATGTACTGTAATGATCTGATGATGTGAAAGAAGTTATAAGACAGATGATTTGTAGGATTCATACAATTCAGCAAATGTAAGTTACTTAGCTGTACCTGCTTTTTTTTCCTGTATTCTAAAAATTAGGTTGTTGTTGTGAACTAAAAGTCAATTTACCTTGAAATTCAGACAGGTAGATAAATGTTCTCTTCAAGCAGATAAATGTTCTCTTCCACTCTGCAACACTCTGTCACCACCTAGCATTATTTCATGTTGTCCCTGAATATTACACTTGCTGAATTGCGCCCTGTAAATCTTATCCTAGTAGGAAAATGTTTTCTTTATGTAGTTCTACTAAATCTACAAAAATGACTTGTACAGAAATGTGCACTATGCTTGTCAATAATAAAACCTAATAAAGACATTTTTCTGAAAGTTTACAAATGTGTCTTTCATATTTTATTAGAAATAAAATGCTTTTAAATTATTTAAAAATTGTCTAATGAAAAAGTTAATAAACCTTTATGGCTTGCTGATTATGGTAAAAAGATCTTGCCATAAAATCAACATCATAAAGTTTTGTTTGTTCTTTAATTTCAATTTTTTTACATTAAAAAAAATATATTTTAAGATTTTAACAATAGACAGCATTTAACAAATTCAGAACAGAATAATCTGAGCAGCAGTCTATAGACAGTACATAACAATAGTACATTAATGCTTATGATAAAGGCCATCATGGTCTATTTCTGGCTCTTGGTGCACTTGTTTGCGGTCAATGGGGAACATGTTCACCAGTGGGGCCTGCTGGTCAGGCTGCTGTCCTATGATATCTGCATGGTACAGTCCATCTTTGTCTTCCTCAGGGCTTAAGTACATGAGCCTGCCGTTATCTGCAGTTACTTGAGCGTCCTTCTCTCTCATTGGCTCTTCAGGGAAGTACTTCTCAGCAAACATGCCATGGTACAGATAATCCCTGTCCTCTTCTGGTTCGTCATATATCCGCACCTGATCATGTCCCAGCGGCTGAATAAAGGTTCCAGGCTGTTCGGGGTCAGATGGAAGTTGGAATTCAAAGGGGTGGTAGAGAGCATCTTTATCCTCTTCAGGTTTGTTGTATTTCTGCTGTTTATCATCTTTGACAGCTTTCCATATCAACATGTTGGGATCAATGTCAAAATCTGTAACATCCATGTCTTGTGGTGGCTCCACCTCCTTCATTCCCAGCATCATCTTCCCATTAAAATCTTCAGACCTACAATGGAAACATGATGATATTGTTTCAATAGTAAAACATATAACAAAGACATTAAAAAAATGTGTAAACCCCTTTGGTTCTACAGATTTTTAAACATATTTCTATGCGGTGTGCAGATGGGATAAAAACAAAACATACTCACTCCATAGTGTCTTGAGCTGCTTTTTCCTGTAAAGGCGACAAGCCAACTTTTAGGGCATAAAACATATTTAAAACAGCTCTAACAAATTGTGTGGATATCTCATACTGGACTTATCTGTTTCACACATTTACATGAGCTACTACCTACGACATAGTCATGAATCATTTTTAAAAAATAAGTTTTGTAAAGTAATTTTTCACTCTTACTTGACTCTTACTTGGAATGGCAAAAAAGGTCAGGACAGATCTTGTAACAACAGATGTAATTAAATGGTTATAATACATATGGTCATTGTTTATTTATGTTTTTCTTTAGTAACACAAGACAGTCCAAATATTATGCTGTAAATTAAAGTGTCTATAGAAGCTATACGTACCCTGGCACTGTATGGCTTGGCTGAGGTGCTGAACAGCAGCACTGATAGGCAGATTACAACAGAAAAACTGTAATGTGGGAAAAAAACTATTGATTAAAAAGGAAAAAATATATAAATTATATGATATATATATATAACCCTGAGGAAACTCACCTGATCATATTGGTTCCTTGTACTCTATATCACAGCGATCTGTAAACGTGTATTTTATTAAGCTATGGTGACTAAACAATCTTACCGGTAATAAAAACGATCAAAGTTCAAGTTACAACTGACTTTGAACCTAAACTATGATAAAATTGTGCTGTTTCGTCCATTTGACAGGGTAATATATATTTATATAATGTAAGAATTATATAATTTATTGTTATTATTATTATTATTATTATAAATACTCGGGTAAAGCTGCGTTCTAAGAGCACACAGTAGTTTTAAATGTGCCACCCCCGCACTTCACTCTATACCTACACGACGTCATTTTCAGTTATGAAGAAGGAAAGCGACTCACTTATTTCTTATTAACTTATTAACTTCAACCCATTGAAGCACACTTTGAAAACAATCTTTCAGAGTTATCTCAACTTTACAAGCGTTACAAAGGATATTTAATATAATACCTGTTACGACGCGTGCGCAGCTCGTCTAGGTTTGATGACAAGTATACTTAACCAGTTCTCACGGACTACGGTTGTTTCTCGGTTAGAAAATTGACGATTAATTGCGTTTAGCGGGACGTCTGTAGCTTATTTTTTCCCCCAAACAAATCCCCAGGTTTATTTGGGTGTAATTGAATTTGGATGGACGGATCGAGAGATGTCCGACAAATATAGTCGAGGGTAAAATGCTGTAGGGTCAGGTTTAGGTTACGGATTAAAGAATAAAGGTTAGTCCTAGACTTCAGGATGCTGCCATGGCTCCAACCACCCAAGTGGTGGTCTTTTCCCAGGCATCAAATATAAACACAACCCTGTAGTAACCGGGTTACACGGCGCGCCTCGTCTACATGCAGAGCCTCTAAACAAGAGCTGGAATTACAAACTATAAACGAATTAGATCACACAAGGTCATGTGCCCGCTTGACGGTCTCATGTAAACAGACAGATCCTAATAGACATGGTATCTTTAGCTATTTGTGTCATATTGATTAACTTATGTCAAAACAATAATAGCTAACCATAAATAGGCAAATGTAACTATTTTTAGTATTTTCAAACTATTTTATATATTTTAACAGTATTATATTTTAAAAGTATTTTATACTGTTAAAAGAAAGACTTCTTCTGTTTGTAGCCGTAAATTGCAAGCAGCTGATTTGCTAATTTGCTTAAAGAATAACAAAACAAAGCAAGCCAAAGACCACAGCTCAATGTGAACGTTTTTGTTGTGACACACGGTACAACAATCACACGTGAACTGAAGTCTAAACTGAATTTACATTTTGCTACAGATGCCACAGTTTAAAAGTTTTAACTTTTTTTTTAAGTTTATTGATCAGTTTTGCACACTAACTTTAAAAATCAGTATTTCTTTAAACCATTTATTACCACAGGGTACTGCAGTGCCGCAGGGTACATGTCTGTGACCAATAAATCACAGTTAGTACCCATTAAAATCTACTCAACACAACAAAAGGGCTTCAAGACATCAAATTGAGCTGATTCATATTTTAGGAACTGCTGCGTGATAAGCTGCACAGCATCATGTTTGTTCAGAAAGTCCCTTTTGTAATCTTGATTGTTAGCCCATGGTGACTAACAGCACCCACACCGTCGCTCTCATCTCCCACAGAACTGAGTCAAAATCTGCGCAGCAGCAAACAGTCTCTTGCTGTGTGGTATGAGACTGTGGGCAGACGATCGCTCTGTGATCTTAATGGCAAGTGTTTGGCCTCATTATTGGACTTATTACAAGATCAAGAACAAAATGTTGTTTACTCACAGCCTGAGCGGAGACAAACTGAGTCACAGTCACCTGGCAGGCTGTTTCAGACTCAAAGGAAAAACTTCTCAGCATAGGAAACATGTGGCCCCTGAATTTCTCACATCAGGAGTTTGTTTTAGTCATTATTGTCAGTTTATTAATGAAGCCTGCGAGGCATATTTGTAGAAAACATTTGTCTTTTCTCACCACTGTGACTTGGGCATACCTGTAATTAGACAGGTTGTGATTTTAATGCAGCGGAAGCCTGCGGGGCCCCATGCGGCCCTTTGATGCTTGTTTCACAGCTTCCATGAGCCACAATCACATCTGCCTCTTTAATAAATACAAATAATGACATTTATGAAGCTGCGTAGTGATATCTTATATACTAATATGATGTTGAATGTTCCTGTATTTGTTCCATTTAGTTCTAAATCAATGATTTTTTGGGGGGTTTTGTTTGTGTGCTGTTGCTACTATACCACTATGTGTGCATTCTGTTAAGTACTCCTATTTATTAGGTAATTTATTAGTGTAATTATTGTATTTGGTTATTTGTTAACTTTATGAATCAGATGTACACTGCACAAACCATGGGAAATATAGTCATGAAGGATATAATTTAAGTGTCATTCAATTTTAAATAGAACCTGAGAAGACATGTAGGTGGATAAAAAAATTACATATAATTATCATATGTAATTATTATATTTCAAATCAAAGGCTATTGACTACAATGACATGGGAATCTTGATTTCGAAAATCCAAACTGACAAACAAACAAAAATACTGAAAACACTTGATTTCAAAAATCCAAACTGACAAACAAACAAAAATAACAAGCAAACAAAAACAAACAAAAAACTTCCATTGACTAGAGAAGTAGGGTGTGAATTTGAAACTGCAAAAATTTTTAAAAGTATAAAATACCAAAAACAAATTTGTAGCTGACATAGTAAATGCAAATATTGTTTTTGTTCCTGCATCCCGCCGCAGTATCAGATCTAAACACAACTGAGTGGAATACCAAACAGTCCTATGGTCTGATTTCCTGCTTGGTGGAACAACCACATTTGTGTAAAGGCTGAGTTGACTCTGTCTAAACTACAGTGCAATATACAATCATTTTTTGCCATCAGTCTGAAATATGGAATGTTATTGAAATATCAGAATAAATACAGCATGTCAAAATTATAATGTTTTGGTTTTGTGATTTCTTTAGGGTATTTTTTATACAGAATTTGAACGATTTACTGTCGTTGTTGTTGTTTTATAAGTGTTATTATTTTAAGGTTATGAGAGTGATCTTAATGCTTATATAAAAGAAAAACAACACATTTGAAGCTGCTTTTTTTAGTATGATCGCCACTCTGTAGTGAGCTACTAAAAATCTCACCTCCTTAAGCAATTTCTTTCTTCAGATAATTTCCATGTGTTGTTTTTGGTTAAATGTTTATTTTCATTAAATGTTGTTGCAATTGGTTTCCTTCCCTCTGAAGTCAAGTACAAAATGCTGTTATGTTCTTGACTTGTGTCATTTATTGTGTCATGAATAGCTCTTGATAATTATAACCATCATAGTTTTATTTATTTATTTTTTCAGTTTATGATTAAAGTTTGTAAAGATTAGAAAAGTTTAAAAGAGTGAAGCAGAATTGTTATCATAATAATCATTAAATTGTTTTAAAAATATTTAAGGGATTGTCAAATTTTTATTTCATAATATTTTCCCATAGGTTTGTCCTCTGTTCTTGCATATTGACATCTTTTAATAGAGGAAACTCAGGAACCCAAGAGAAATGTCAGAGAGCAAAGGGGCATCAATAGTCATTTCTGGCCCTGTCAGAAATGTGTTAATAAACAGCCACACCCAAGCAAGCTGGCTCTAATTAAATTGATATTGCTGTGCCTTTTCTCTCTGTCAGCCCCACAGCTGCTGAGTGACAGACTGTAGCAGCTAATTGCCCACGGCATGGAACTAAATTAAGTTCTAGAAAGTATTTATTGGGGCCAGATATATAGACCTTGGGCTTGATAAAGTTCTTGCTCTTGTTGCCGAGGTAATCAGGCTTTGTATATAGAAACATTTCGGTAAAAAGACTGAGTGTTTGTCTAAAGAACAAAAGAGGGTCTTACTAAACAAAAACTTACAATAAGCGCCTTATCAGTAAAACGTGAATGTGCAAAGAATTACTGAACTCACTGTTTTCCAGACGACTTCTTGCTGTGACAACAACGTATCGTACGCGTTCAACCTTATTCATTTTCAGATAACTTATGTACGGTAAAATAATTATAAGCGTGTAAAACACACTGCTAATCGTGTACATGCTTGTTAACTTGACTTATAGTAGAACTAAATTTAATTATTTTGTATACAGTCACTGCCGCACAAAATCATATTTAACAGTTGTTCTAGCTGTTAGGTTTCTACCGCAAAAGCAAACAATTATTTTCTTGACCCATGTGTCATGAATGTGGAACAGTAGCTAAACAAACCAAATACAAACACTCCAGTGTTGTTCAATATCTGCTCAAAAGCTGAAGAATTGCAACATAATCCAGTTTGATGACAAGCAAATAATGCGATCTGCCTCATGTGTGTGTTTACACAGTTAGATCCAAGACTCCTCAGTAGTGCTTCATACAACAAATACAGCACTAAAAGCTTGCTGATTTATTAATTGGCATAACTGTACATATCATTTACCACGAATGTCAGCAACATCATCACTACCATATTGCTACGCCCGCACAAACCATATGCCTTGTGTATACATGATTGGTTATCAAATCTAGATGAAATATCTTATGTTAACAGCGGCACAGACATGCATTTTTGTCTTATAACTTTCAAGGGCTGACTAGATATGATCTCATTTACTCATAAAATGTAAACCTGGATTTATTTTCCTTGGGCCTGGTCCAAGCTCCCACTGTGTATGTTCTCCTTTGAGTCTCTCCAGGAATGTTCCAGAACTCCACAGTCAGCTCAGTCACTGCGGCTAACAGCGAAACACAAGTTCTGTGTGAAACTCGGGCTATACTAACTGCCGCTGGTTTGTCACATACCTATAGAATCTATGTTATCTATGTCTAGTGTGTGCCTAAGCTATACATACACTATGCTTACATCTCAAACAGATATCTCACTGTCTGCATGCCCGCCTCCCACTAGAGCTGTTTTCACTGCTGTTGTGAATCCACAGAACGCTTAAAAGACGCAGGATTAACTGCGATATGACAATATGACATCGATCCATTTTGTTGCTGTAGCACAGCTAAATAGACATATTTAAATTACTGTGTGTTTAAAATTAATATTTCTTTTTTCTCTAGATGATCCTTTTAGGCATGACTGGCCCCAAAATTATGGCCCTATTTTTAATTTTTACTGAATCTGTGGACTAAGCATAAGTGAATATGACTTGATTTATTTTTCTCGCTCCACATTTGCAGTTGAACATTATTTGTTTTAGCTGGTCAAAGTGCAGTCTGTGGCATTTTACTGAGGCAAGTATTTGCCTACATTCCATCATGGATGTAACTGTAGCAAAATCGCTCACCTCACTTTAAAATTCAATGTGTCACCCGAATTATTCTTTCTGTCTCTGTTCAGAATCTCACAATTAATTTGGCAGAATATTTTGACATATTCCTGAAAATCTGTGAAACCACAGGTTGTATTGAGTTGTCAAAACCAAATATACAGTGGGTACATTAGGAGCTAAGTGGCAGAAAATGATATTTACTGGTTTATGCTCTCATGTTCTTAAAGACATAGTTCATGCCAGATTTGATTGTGTTTGATTACTCAGCTTTTATTACTGAGAACCCCTCATTTGCCGATGCTTACAAAACTGAACATGAGGACTGATGGACCACTGAGAATGTTTCATAAAACAGACTCGTCATGTAGCAAATGCAGAAGGCATTACTGACATCTTCATTTTATTTGACTAAAAAAGCATCGGTGAGCTCAGACTTTAGATTTAGACAATAATGTTTACCTGGATACAATTGTAGCTACATTTGTGCCAAAAAATGAATCACACATGCTGATTTGTACTCATGGAAAGACGTTTAAGACTAAGCAAACGATGGCTGACATTTTGAAAGAGTAATAGCTTGAATCATCGGACATCAGTTACTAATCTTAAAATCTTTCACAAATCGCACCGGCTGCAGATGCACTTTTGTGTGGGTAAAGGAGGAAGTTGTTTGGAAGTTGTTCAAAAGTTTTGTGAGTGCAAATAAAAAACAGTAGCAGACATGAACACCACTAACTTCCTCCTCTGAAGGAAGGATGGCTCCATGTCGTCTACTTTTACTGTAGGAAAGGTCGCCCATATTGGATCCATGTGTGTCAGTTTTTAGCCTGTATTTCGACTGCACTTTCTAAACATGGTGCCACCCAGAGGACAGTTCCATCTTTGTTTTTTCAAAAAACGGTAAGTATCAGTTGGCCGACTTCAACATGTGACCTGCAATTTTATGATTCAAACAGAGATGGCGATAGAGAGGCAAAAGTTATGGATTGCAATTCATAATAGTGGAGGGTCAGCAGCTGTACATTAAACTTGGCAGAGAAACATGAACATCGCTTATTTCTCATATACAAAAATCGTTTATTTTACTTTTATTATAAAGATACCCAATGAAATCCTGTATAAACAAAACTGTATTAAACATTATATTATATATTGATAATATACAACAATAAACTCTCCAACCGACTCTCCAAACCTTCTGCATATAACAATAAACAGGACTAATGAAACTTTCACAACAAATATTTTTAAAGTTTAAGAACTAACTTCTA
>JAZGTI010017679.1:0-12068 GCA_036877585.1 Botia kubotai | reverse complement strand
AAAATGCAATGACTTATTTGTCATTTATAAGTTTGTGCACAGGTGCTAGAAAGGAGAACAGTGTGCATTATGTATACAGCACACCCTGCAGTCACTCTGAGTGTTATCTAGCTCTGGCAGGCTCATTAAACCTGATGCAAATCATTGGAAATGAAGATGGGAGACGCTGACAGCTCATATTCGTTAATCTATAAAGGCCAAGGGGCAGCTGATTTTTACGTGCTTTATCAACTCCACTTGTCCAGGGGGAGCGTGGGGGTCATTGGAAGGGATTGAGTTTTAGGCCGCCTGTGTCACCTTGCTAGAACTTTCGAAAACACAATAATTGCAAAATCGATAGTCTCCAAGTTGTGGTGCTCAATGACATATCGAGTTGATCGCTTCAGTTATTAAAAGGTGAGGTTTCACTCACACCTCACCCCAAGTATTAATCTCTGATTTGATTGTTTTGCTGAACACATGGTTTAGTTTTCCCAATGCTACTTCGGTTGCGTGAATTTGATAGCTTTCAAGAAATTACCATCTTTCAAAACTGTTACTTTTAAAAACTGGCACCAAGGCATTTCTCATCAGAATTCCCACCTTTAGGATTTGCTGTTGTTACAGGCACTGGATTTTGTACTGTGTACGTGTATTTTCTCCACAAACTGGGTGGAGACATTTTCTACAAAATAGGCAGTGATAAACTGGGTGTGCAGATAACTGATTTAGTCACCTTGAAATATCCATATTTTTTATGGCGTGATTCTAACCCACCATTATCATCCATCAAGCCATCTAAACAGCTTCCTGCTGATTTCGATCAAATAACTCAATTTTCTAATTAGTCATTACATCATCCTTTTACCTAATGGATTTCTTTCCCTTTATGGTAAAGCCCAGCAACAGCGCTCACAGGCAACATTCACTCCTAATGAAAATACAGTTTTCCATACCTTCCTCCTTCCATTATTTCATATCGGTCCAAGAGTTCCTTCATTTCTAATTAAATGTTGACTTTGTTTTGGTGCCCGGCCGAGGCAGATGTGGACTGCATAAAGATTATGTGTGGTGCTGCTCTGAACGCTCAACAGCTTGCTTTTCCTGACAGGTTCTGTGGTTTGGAATTTACTGCAAATCCTCTCACATTTCTCTCTGGCACGGAAGATCTGTTTTTCTCCACGCGCCTTCTGAAGTTGTGCTGACTCGTTTGCTGCAAATACTGCTGCTGAAATATATGGGAAAAAATATAATAAACAATGCAACAAAAATGATACTTTGTCACTTGTTATTCTGACAAACTAGCATGTGTGTTATTTCAGCTCTGAGATCTGTTGATTTATTTATAGTGATACTGGACAGGTGAATCTTACAAAAAAAGACAATTGAAAGAAATTGAAGTCAACTTTTATTACCTATTTTTACATCATAAAAAATAGGTCTTTGCCATGAGTTTTGCCATTACTGTTTATTTACTTTCATTTTTACTTATTTCTAATTGTATATACAAATAGATGTATTTATGATTACCATGGTAGTTTTTGCGATTGTTGCACAGTATCCTTGTTGCATTGGGAGGTAAGATATGTTTGATTGACAGGCTTCATGCGATTCACCTGGACAGCTGTCCTAACTTTAACTTCCCTGTCCGAAAATCCCACAGATGATCCATTCAGGCTGTTTTCCTGAGCAGTGAGCTTTACTGAGGGACAACTGCTGACTGTACGGTCAGGAAACACAGGTGACGTGTCTGACTACTCGGGCAGCTCATGGTCTGAGCCTCACAGCTAAGAGAGGACAATTTACCAGGCGGTAAACATCTGAGCAAGCCTTTTCACTCATATCGTTCCGCCATCATGACAAGGATTTCCAGCTCCAGACAGACAACCTTCAAAGAAAGGTCTGTGCTGAACCTTGTTTGACGGGACGTGGACCCCTGTGTGCCATCCGTTATCTCGAAGGCCTGAACTTAGATTAATGTGTTCAGAAATAGACACGACTCATTGGTGGTTATGACCAAACTGCAATTAAAGTTTACATACATCAGCTTTTTTTTTATACAAAATGAGGTTGTTTACACAGGGTGCTTTGTTGCTGCTTTTTGGGTGAATGTGTGCTAGACTGACATCTTAAGACCACCGCGACACAATGTGGTCTGTTCAGCGTTTTGTTAACGAGGCATCTCGTTTCTAACACCTCATCAAGCTAAAAATAGCTAACTTTGGAAAATGTGCACGATACCTCCATTTTGTTCCATTCGCCACTGAGCTTTTTTAACGCACGATCGCATCTCTGGAAACAGCTGGAAAGGGCCGCGCTTGTGAGTCACCGTCACCAAGTGCGTTACTGACCCAAGTGACACGAAATTTTCCGCTGGACGCATTTCTTACCGCTGGGAATGTTTTCTGCTGATGGTTTTTTAAATATATTTACAACGTTAAAATGCTGCGATGTTTCCACGCTTTTATCAGGTTCTGTGGAGTTGGACGTGGTCAAGCTATAAATTCTTACTGGTTATACTGGTTAAGAGGGAGTCTGTATAAGGGAGTGGAGGACGTAGAGGAGATGGAAAGGTGGATGTTGCTGTTGGCAGAAGAGCTGCAGATGTTGAATGAAGATGGAGGATGAAGATGGAGGAGAGGAGAGCTAAGCTTTTCACATATCTCCTGTATAAGAGGACATTCATCTGACAGTGATAATTTACATGTTTGGTTAAGATGAGGGGGATGCAGCAGTATTTCCTGATGTCTATTGTATTGATTAATATAAAATGAAGATTTGCTTAAACCAAATATTAAGTTACCTTCAACCGAATCTAAAGTTCAGCTAAATGCTTAATTGTGGCATCACAGTTGAAGTGTAATAAGGAAATTAAAATGTCATATACGAATATGAAATATGATCAAATGAATGTACTCTACATCAAAAAAATCACTGAAAAAACTAAATACACAGCATGAACAGAATACACATTCTACATTTTGTGGCAACATTTGATGCCTTGGAAGGATTTCCAGGCCTTCAGATGAACCACTCTTCATTACACCTTTTAGGAACCGGTTTGGTTCTCCCAAAAGATCCAGATTTATTCTGCCAAGCCATTTTGGGAGAGCAGTACCAGCTCATACTCCGTCACCTGACGTTTCAGTGGAAAGTGAAGCTCTGTGACAATGTTTACATAAGGGTGGTGCTGGGTGTGTGAATGAGGGTTAAATTACAGGATATGTGGTCAGGCCACTAAAAAAAATCTGCAAAGTAATGTTTATAAATATAGCAATGACCTGCAGGTCCCTTTCAATGGCCTTCTTTTAACCCTGTGTCTATTAAAGCTGTATGATGTTGCCTTGCGGTGTAGCGGGTAGCCTCTGAATGAAAGCTAGTGTTCGTCTGGTCAGGAGGAAGGGCTGTTACACTTTAACGGCTGTGTTTGTCCACCCTGAGCTCAGGTTTAAAGAAACTCTGGCGTATTTGTTCAAGCCATGACTTTTTTTGATGCTGCGGCCCGTGCAATGCGTTTGAAAAAATCTCCAGTGGTGACTTGACCTGACAGGAAAGCCACAACATTATAAGAACTCTGCAGCAGATGTCCAGCTCCTATTTCAATGGTTTAATGAATGTTTTTTGAACGTTAAGACCCAGCTGTCTGCGCTTTCGCTAGCTGTACCGCACCAGTGAGCTCAGAAAGGATATGTGACTCTTTTTCATGTGTTTAGTGCAAGTATTTACACACTGCTGTAGACTGAGACGTTAAACTGAATTTGTGAACTGTATTTTTGATGATACTGAAAATAGAAGATTATTTTATTTATAACCTAGTTAGAAAATTATATGTATCAGGAACTGGGTATGTTTTAGGTGTCAAAACTTACTTTCTGGTTTACAGAAACGTTTGTCTTTACACATTTTTAATAACTATTTTTTCAGTAACTATTTTATTAACCATTTTACCAACTACATTATGCTGTCTTTTGGTTAACATGAAAAACAGTACATACTAGTTTTATATGGATGTCACACTGCAGGATACTGCTGTAACTCGTGCGAAAACATCATGTGAACTACGCCTTTATTTTTAATGCGCACGCCAAAATGTCGTCGCATTGGCTGCGTGTCTTTTCTCGAGGAGCTTATTTAAAGATCTGAGTCAAAAATAGCATAATTCAACGCTGAGCTCCGTCAGAGCATATTATTATCATGTATGTTATGAGATTTGACAGTATTACTAAATGTCCTCAGATGAGGTCAAAACGTCTTTACTATAAAGGAAAATATGAATAATTCGGAGCTAACGCTTCAGCCAGTTCTGCGACTATAACGACTCGGTTACGCATACTTTCCTCTGTGATACAGTAATGGAAGACGCAGAGATGTCCTCTTCAAAAATTTTCCTTGGGCTAGAACGCTAACAAAATAAAATACGGGACATGGGAGTGAAGGAATGGAACAATAAATAAGGGAAGGGTTAGACAAACACAGCGGAAGAGGGAAATTTACTTGAAATATAATCGTACAAAATGGAAGATTTTAGCATTTGAAAGGAAGGGTATGTTGGTTTGCTCACGCAGAGAAATGGTTCTCTTTTGCTCCATTTCATGACTCCAACTTCACATCAGGCATTTGGAGAAAGAGTTACAATATATTATATATTAGCCCACACATTCAGAGCAGATATTGTGAGACATTAGATTCTGTGTTTATACATGCCTCCATGAAAGATGACATGATATATCATGATATATGACTTATTAATCATTTAAAATAGCAGAAAGTTTCCTGTGATGCTTGAGTGTAGGGGTAGGGCTAGTGTGGGGTGATACAACATACAGTGTGTACAGTATAAAAACCATTACATCTATGGAATGATGTCCCCATAAAACATGAAAACCCAACATGTGTGTGTGCGCATCAATCATCGGTCAGCTCTTTCTGGCTCCCCCACTCAAGAACTCCCTAATGGAGTTCCCTCACTCACACTAATTATAGCTCTGCATGTACACACACACACACACACATACACACACACACACACACACACACTTTTACCATACTTCATCTGTGCCCTAAAGGAGAAAGCCAAACCTCCATGAGTATTTTTAGGCCCTCTGATTAGCAGGCCAACTCTGATGGAAAGCATGAAAAATGAGGGGGAGTTTTTCTTGGACTTGTTTAAGAGCTCTGCTCAAGGGAATGAGATGAAGACCAAAGGATGGTGATTAGAGGAGCAACAGTCGAAATATCAGTTTCATCAACAAAGACATTGTGCAAACACACAACGCAAACATCATCAAACAAGAGGCAGGGGACAGACAGAACGGTTTACGAGGTTTGCTGTCTTGGGCACGTGACTGAATCGCTATTGTGAATCTGTGTGAACATTAAAGGGAGAATGTAAACGGACACAAAAAGCTTCACTGTCTTGACTGCTGAATCACTGGTTACACATCACCCCAGATCCCCTGGGCCACAAGCCCAGCAGAGGGGTCTGGAAGTGGAACAGGATGAGCTGAAAGGCTCCATACATCAGCGGAGAGTGGCTGTGTTGGTTGGAGCCAGAACCCATTGAAGAGGTCAGCTGACCCCACACAGTCCGTCAGCCGGGCTCTCCTGCCGTTATCACACGTCTGGGTCACACCAACACCTGATACCAGCCCTGATACCAGCACAATGCCTCTCTCTGTTGCTGCCAGACTGAGTTCTCTGGATGTGTGTGTGTGTGTGTGTGTGTGTGTGTGTATGCGTTAGCTTTACTGGGTTACTCATCCATTTCCAAAGCCTTGTCCACTCACATGTGTATTAACACAGTGTACGATTAGATCTGTGTGTGTGTGCTTTATTTATACACATATATACACGGAGTCAGAGAGTGAGAGAGAACAGGTAACAAATCATTAATCACCTGAAAAGCCCTCCATTTTTTTCCACTGCTGTGAGAAGTTTTCCAGACTCTTGGAGTGACAAACTATTTTTCCCATTGCACGCTTCCAAATTTCATGCTCTTTCATTTTCCTGCTCTCCTTTTTCACCCCAGGGCTGGAACTCGATGGGCGACCATGTTTAATCTCAGCTGGAGCTCAGAAACCTTCTGAAGAACACACACACACACACACGCACACACATCAGTGTAAAGTCTGACGTGAAACTGTTTCTCTCTGTTTATGAGACCATTCGACCACTGTTATCTTTTATGACTGGCCAACAAATATAGGCATAGGTTAAACAGTACTGCCATGGGAGGGGTCGATTAATATGAAGTATTGACATATTCAGAACTGATGTTGCATTGAGAAGATGCGACATGTAAAAATATTGATCCTACAAAATCCAAGGATTTTTTAATTATTGTTTTCATGACAATGAATAGTATCATAAATCAAAGTAAAAAAAAAAACTGCTATATTAGCAGTTCAAAATAAGTACTATTTCTTTTTCCACTGAGCATGTGCAGAAATATCAAAAGACACAAGCAGTCGGCCAATCTACATTGCTTAGAGAGAGAGAGAGAAAGAGAGAAAGAGAGCATACCAGAGGTCACTACAGAAAAACATCATCTGGATTTTCACAATAAATCATGATGAATTTATGTTGCATTTGTTATAATTGGTTTGTGTGGCATGTGTTACAAGTTTGTTCACATTTATTATTTCAACACTTTACATCAATCTTTATAGTATTAAAATTGCAAATGTGATGTTTTTTACAAAATGTAGTTTGTTTAAAATGATTTTAAATGCCTATTAACCCTTCCCACATACACAAAAATGTTTAGTTCAATGTTTAGTGTTTAGTTTAGTTAATGTTTAGTCTAGTTTAAATGATTTGTGTGTGGTTGAGAGGATGTGTTAGCACTGTTGTGTCTCACGATCATGTTATGCAAGGTCCAGGCATGGGCAGCCAGAACAATCTAGACTTCCAGCCAGGGACTCAGTAAAAGCCATTTCTTGCTTTTGCTCATTCCACTTATCCTGTTTCCTAGCATGAAAAACTCAAACTGGTGCCAAACAGAGGTCAATCCTCTCGCCCAGTGTCTTCACAGAGACCAAAGGCAAGACATGAACCTGAATCAGTCTGCATGGTTTCATCCTGCCTGGCAGCCTGATGAGCGGCAGGTGTTCTGTTAGCATAAGTGAGCTCTGCGTTTAGTACGGATTAGGCCAGCAGGGCCAGAGATGTTCCTGGGTAAGATCCACTCAAATCCAAGCCAATGGATTAGCTTTCTCTCTACTGGAGTGCAGCACGGTTACAGTCTAGGCCCAATGTAGTTTTCTATTCTCTAGGGTTAGAAGGTGAAAGCTGGGCCGGTTTGTCCAGCGTGCTATCCTGACTCATGATTGCGCCGAGAGTATTAAAAAGAGGGTATTTCAGGACACTAGCTCAGTCACGGAATTGTGTGGATACAGGCAGATGAAGAAGGACAAGAAGTAAAACAAAAAGATGCTATACGAGCTCAATAAAAAGTATTTAATTTATCAGTAAAGCCACCAAAACTAGATTTTTATTCAGAGTAACAGCAGAACAATATTCATTTTAATAATAATAATGATAATAATATCTGGTATGAGTTAAACTAACTCGTGGTTATGGGTTGATTGATTAAGAGTAACTTATGATGGGACTGTGGAAATACAGAAAGCACAGAAAGGTTTAAAAACACTCAGCTGTGTTTGTTGTGATGCAGTGACAGACTGCTGGAGAGGGAATGTGTGATTCAGGCACAATCAGTGACGCCTGGACACCGTTTAAAAAAAACTGTTCCATGGCTGAGGCGACAGTCAGGCGCACAGTCATCGTTTTGAGGTCCTGACCAAAGTTTGTGCACACTGTTGAGACACAAATCTTGCATACCCATTTGAAAATACCACATAAACACAATTTCCTTATACAAACCTTGTCAATTACCCACACAAACATACACATATGGCTTTTACATGGTTATACACTCAGCTGTCCTCCTCAACCAATGATTACTCACTTCCACTCTTATGGTCAAGTTTTACTTTCTTTCTGGCCTTCCCTCTCTCTCTCTCTCTCTCTCTCTGTCTCTCTCTCCCTAGCTGTCTCACACCAGTACAGCCGACCAATAATGTGCCTCTGACTGTCTGCGTATTAACCAATCAGCTTCTCGTTGCTAGGTTGGAGTTACATCTATTTCCTGTCCATGAGTTTCTTACGTCATAGTCCAATCCTAAAGAGACAGAGAGAGAGTGAGCAAGAAAAATTGAAGTGCCTCACTATTAAGCACAAAGATTTGAAAACCATGAAATGCAGGACGTTTGTTTTATAAAGACCTTAAACGTTTGCATTATATTACATCATGTTTTTAATTAACAACAACACATAAACATACACATTTTTATGTAAAGCTGCTTTGAAGCAATGTAACATTGTAAAAAGCGATATATAAATAAAATTGAATTGAAATACATGCTTACATACACATAGATCTTGTTTATGTACAAATAAGTTAAAGGGAAAAGCATATTTTTTCTTTGTTTATTCCCATGTTATACATTAGCACATAAAACATAAACTGTAAACATTTATAGGAATATAAAATATAAAACGCTGACTTAACGCTGACTGAAAATAAGATGCATATGATAAAATGCACACGTTATTTCAATCCGTGTATACTGCAAAAGATGCTGATGAGAGGACAGTGAATCGCTTTCTAAATCTTTGTAATCTTGTTTAAACAACATTCAAACACAGCAGATGTTTTTCCAGTTCCATATTTTCATATCTATTCTGTTGCACATGACAGTTTATTTGTGAGAAATAAATATTGTCTCAGTTCATTAACGTGTAAATTTGAATTTAATCGTTTGAATTGTCCATCTTTAAGGCCTATAAAACCATCCAATATTTTTGAACTTTCTGTAACATTCAGACCAGGTTACGCCAGGCCTTCACTTTCTCAGGTCATCTGATTGATAAACTTTCTACATTAATCTTTAGTTAGAAATTAAGTCAACTTCAAAGAAAGAGCACTAATAAGACCCAAATAACAGCTGTTAGGTGTCTTCCTAGCATCAAAGGGAACATTACATTTGGCAGGTAAACTTCGGTCCTATTGCACTCTTTATAGAAAGGTGAAAAGATAAAGCTTGTTGACTTATCTGCAAAGACCTATTTTCTCTCATTAATATCAATAAAATGGGAAAAGGGGATGTCGGGTTCAGTGAATTACACTCGACTCATTAATATGTTTTCCAAATGAGTCTTTTGATCAGGGTTCACGTAGAGGACATTCAGACCTCCTTTCTAGAAGGCCAATTAGTTTGGTAATGCCCCCTGGTGGAGTGAGTGCAGAAGGCCTCTCAACACGGGGTCCTCTTCATTAGTTCAGCAGCTCTAACTGACTCTGGGTCAGCTCAGCCAGGAGAATTTAAAAATTCATGAGGCTGTTATGAAGATGAACAGCTGACACTGGCAACAAGCCAGACTGTGCCTCTTTCTGTCTCTTGTCGATCGCCCTCCTTCCCACTCAACTTCATGGCCTCTCAGGCAGTGTTTACAACTAAATTAGGGTCCACGGGTAACCCCTCTGTGCTTTCTACCTGGATCTCGATGAATACACGTTCATGGAAACCTGTTTTGTTGTGATGTTGCTTCATGCTCTGTTTTCTTGTTGGTGCTGGTCTCAAACGTAACAGGACCCTGCCAGGTCTTGGACAGAGGCCTGGTGTTTAAAATGCATGCTTGGAGCCCGGGTCCCCCCCACGGATTTTGACAGCTAACCGTCTGGGCAACAGTCAGCTAGAGTTCAGCTTTTTGAAAAGTGCTGGCAAGGGGCTGGATGACTTCCTGCCACACAGAGATGAATAAGGCCAGTATGTCTCTCTGGCTTCACTCTGAGAGAGGGAGGAAAGAGTGAAGAGAGGAGTGCACAGGGCTTCATGGGCAACACCTGGCAGGAGTGTGGTGTCAGTGTGACCTGAATGTGGCCAGTCTCAATGGAAAACTGAGAGAGAGTTTCAAAGGCAAGAGAGCAAGAGGAGTCGACTTCAACTCAACTTGAGCTTAAGTTTTTAGTAGTTTGCTTCCACATAGTTTTAATACAGATGATCCACTAAAGAAACTGATGCAGTATTAATAATGATACAATTATACCAATGGTCAATACGTTTGTTAGTGGATTAGCATTAGGCACATTAACATTTATGTATTTGACGAATGATCTTATTTAAAGTAATTTACATTGCATTCAAGTTATACATTTTATCAATTCATACATTCTGTTGTAATAATCTTGCGGTTGCTAGCACTATGCTACAGTACAGGGGCCGATTAAACAGCCATTCAGAAGATATTCAATATAGTACAGTTATTAAAAGCAGTATTTTAGATATTTTACAGTGGATGAGTCTGCCCCAAACAGACCAAGGGACAAACAAAACTCCTTATTATTTATTGTGGTTGCATCTGGTTAGGATGTAACCATCTGTTAGAACTTCACAACCCTTGACCTGCTGAAAGCTTTTGTCTTTAATATATAGTCATAAATATATAATATAAAATATATATTACAAATATATAAATATGAACAAATATATGTGCTTTCCTGTAGCTCAGTGGTAAGAGCATGGCGTTAACAACGCCAAGGTCATGGGTTTGAACCCAGGGATTGCATGTACTCAGAAACAATGTGTAGTATAATGCAATGTAAGTCGCTTTGGATAAACGCGTCTGCCAAATGCATAAGTGTAAATATAATAATGTTTAATAGTGGCGGCCTTTGTTTTTATTTTGTGTCTAAGACTTCCACAACGATTGCTCCCATTGAAAGTCTAACACAAGCACGCAATACATCCATGCGCGCTGTTGCGGCTAGACATCGCATCCGCGTTCACATGCTAGGAGGCAATGTGTTCTCAATTATGGCTCTTTGGTTGATCATATCAGTGCATTTCACAAACTGCCTCTCATAAATTATAGCACATAAAAAAGCTCATTACCAGCTTTCCGATTCATTGCATGACTCACTGTTAATAAAAATTCCATCTAAAGGACAGACTCAAAACCTGTTGTTTCGACGTCCTGTCACAATAATCGATGCTCTGTGATTTGGAGAAGGAGGGGCATTGTTTTGCGATGCCACTGATAGACAGCTGTACAACAAGAGCTATACATGGCCATAGGTACTGCCTTAACCACCCATTGACCCCCTATAAAGCAACACACAATTCCTTAAACACGTACCATTAACAAAACTACTCCGTGACCCATTTCCTAACCAGCATGAGATAGATATAGCTGCAGACAGAGCTGCATATAGCAGATTTAAAAGCCCATTAGTTCAGCTATGAAATAAGGTGGCTTGGCTCAGACTTGGACACACTTCAGAGGAAAGCCATATCTCTTAATTCACTGTGATTCACGCTCCACCTTCCACTGCTGGGTTAACCACAAATAAGGAATCTTCAGGAAAACATGCTGGAGGCCAGAGAAATCCATAAAGGTGAATTAAGTAGAAGGTAATTATTTCTCCATCAAATGCGCAGGTAGCCAAAATTCCGGAGCCACGGGGCTTAGCTGCAGCATCGTTCCAGCGTTATCGGAACGCACATGGGAAACGCTTAAGAAACTGGCTGGCTCTCCTTCTCTAGAGGAGATTCTTGGAAAGAAACCAGTTTCTCCTCTCAGACCTGATGTTTCATTTATATCTGCTATACATCACAATGACGCTCCTAGTTCACAGCAACAAAATCAGTTCTTATTTGATTCAGCCAAATAACAATGAATCAAATAAGAAATAATAATGAAATGCAAAATGAAATGCATTTGTTCAACATAATCAACATAATCCCTTTTGTCGATTTATTTTCTTTTTGCACTTACTTATTCGCGAATGTTCGCGATAATGTTTCATATTTTTACTTTATATTTATATGCTTAAAACTGGTAAGAAGTTAAAGTTAAAGAACACACTTAAACTGGTAAGAATAGGAAGAATAGGAATGGGCGAGTACATGCTGTTCTCTCTCTCTTCTCTCTCACTTTTTTACTGCGAATCTCTACAGTTGCATTTCCCACAGCTCCTATGCAGCCCCACGTGTTTTCATTTCAATCCAGAGTTGCTGCGTTTGGGG
>JAZGTI010017678.1:0-12069 GCA_036877585.1 Botia kubotai | reverse complement strand
CACGCGAGGGCGTGTCCGAGCGCCTCGCGTGTTGCTCTAGGAAGCCAGAACGCAAATGTTTGTTTGATGCAAATGGTACAAATCCATTAACGTTTATAGTGTCGCGGAGCTGCGGTTGCGTCTCAATGCGAGCACAGTAAAACAAATAGACGTGATGTTCTCCTGAGCGAGGTGTTGGTTCAGCTGCCAGGCCAACGTAACAGTTAGCGCATGAAAACTGTGAAGCTGATGAAAGCCGTGGGTATTTTTATTAGGAATATGCGTTCGCACGAAAAACGCGATATATTTTAAATGAACCTTAACTAATATTATTTAAGAACGTTAATGTACCTTTATGTACCTTTACATGTGCACATAGATGCCAACATGTATTCACGTTCAGATAACTTAATAAATCAGAAATTAATAAAGGCCTCTGAGTAGCCTTTACGTCGGGTTACCGTATAAACAATCTGTACGCATTCTTTCTATCCTATGCTTAATAAGCCAAAAGGAAACTGTGTTTGTACACGTTTATCTAAACAGCTTTGCCAAGCCCTTGTTGTTCTTCAGCTATTTCTTTAATGGCCCAGTGCCTGCTGGCTGCCTCCCTCCAGCTTTTGACCCATTAACCCAGACCCACCCACGTCATTACCGAATGAGAAGAGGCGTTATAGCTCCGGGTTATTTTGGCGAAACGCTCTCGTGCTCCAGAGAGCCCGGAGATCCAACCGGGAAGCAATTATCACGCTCGCATTCAATTACGACCCGATCAAACGCGTTAATAAATATTGAAGGATTTTTGCAGTGCAGTGGCCCTTAACAGTTTGCATAACAAATGGTTGTACGTTTCTGAGGCCAGCGGAGAAACTGTAATAGATCTACGATTTGGTCGTTTGAGGAGTTTGCCTCGCTACGCATGTATAGCATGCATATCCATAACTGATTTGTTAAGAGCAGCTAAAATATAAGCCTTCCCACGTAAGAAGCAACGTGATTTTACAAACGCGATTAAAAAATGTTCACCTACACCAGTTAACACAGATGAAACGACTCAATTCTCTAGAGTATCACCTACTCACAGGTTAGAAAACGACATACAATCCATACTGCCACAAATATGCAAGTTTTATAATTAAGGAAATGCTTTTCTTAATATTTATTCGTTAAACAAACATTTGCAGTAGACGAGTCAAAATTTGTCTGTTAAAAGTGGAGCCAGGCCAGTCAGAAGTCGTGAAACTTTGGTAGTTAACTGATCTTACGGACATGATGGCCTGGGAGGTTATCCTAAAACCAGATTTTCTCATCCAAGTGCTCTTAAACGTACCCAACAATTTTAACCATGCCGTGCCCTTGTTTCACCTCACAAAAATCCAACGCTACTTTACCTCATCGAATATCATTGCCAAATATCGCCCACACTAAATATCCAACGTGTAATTATGCGTTCCTTTTCTCAAAATTTTATTATATTTTTCACACGTGTTTTCATTATAAAACCTTGCACTTTTTCAGGGTAACAAAAACGGTTTTCAGTGTATCAAATAAGTCCAGCCAATTCTTTATCTTTGGATTATCTCGGAAAAGATTTACATAAAGTCGTTCCAAAGTCTTATTAAATCTCTTGAAATCCAGTAACACCAACTAAATACGGTCAATGCAACTGACCCAAATACATATGTACACAATTCAGCTCCGTGAAGCTGACAGGAACGTGTCATCCTAAAAATAACCGTATTTTATTTTGCCTCTTAAACTGTAGAGTTTAGGAGGCGGATGTAAAACGATCGCTGAGCGTTCAATGTCCGGTGTAGAAAAACGGTAATCCAGATCAGCAACGGCAGCGGAGAACCCTGAATCTTCGAGCGAAAAGTCTCTTCAGTCTCTTTAGTGACATAAGGAAAAACTAGCTTTAATTTCCCTCCACAACTTTGCCTTTTTTCCCCTCAATAAAACGGGCTCACTTTAAAAAAACCTGACACGCATCTAACTATTGTTAAAATCTGCAAGTTCATATATATTTTCTCTCAGCACACTATTAAAACGGAGAGATGGTGAAAACGGAGGGTTTTAAAAATATCTATCAGGTCACAAGACCTGAAACCTCCAGGACGCTTGGTCTTTGTAGTCCAAACAGTCTGCAGTGTTGAAGTTAAACTTCCAGGAGGAGGCTGTTTGCTCCTTGTAATCCAGGCAGTCAGAAGAATTGAAGGCCAGGCCTGTGCCACTGTAGGCCTGGTGGTGATGGGGGGGATGTCCAGAGGACTGACTGATGTGGTGATGGGGGTGTGTGGGCATGGATGAGGCCGTCATGGGGCTGAGCTGATGAGGGTGGTGGTGAGAGTGCATGGGGGCTAGATAGGAACCACAGTCCACACCGCTGAAGTAGGAACCAGAAGGAGTCGGGTAGCTCTGGCTGTAGCTGGTGGTCTGGTTGTAGGGCATGGGGTAGGAAGAGCCGGCCGTGCCTGAGACGGAGCGCTGCATGCAGGAGGCGTTTGAGGGGGCGACAGGCTCCGGGAGAGAACCGGATGGGGGTACGGACCCTGGAGAAATAGCAGGACTCCAGATTGAGGAGACAGTACTGATAGAGGTAGAGGTGCTGCTAATGCCTGTGTTATTGGTAGAGGAAGAGGAGGACGAAGAAGAGCCAGCACTGGAGACTGTGGGAGGGGTGAACTGGCCGCTGCTGTCCGAGCCCGTGCTCTCCCGGGTGGGTGAGGATTTCTTCTTTGCAGGCCGAGCTTTAGCACTGCTGCCGCTCTGCTGCTGTTGACGACATTTAGCACGACGATTCTTAAACCACACCTGCAGGACACAGCATCAAAATATGCTTTGAAATACATGGATAAAATATTCCCTTTGAGCGCCACATTTAAAAATACAGACACACAAATATACGAGAGTCCATTACACACAAACACGAACACACACAGAACTCCATGAAATAATTAGGGAGACCTTCCGTGCATGTCTGAAGGACACGTTGGAGAGCCATTGTGCAATATCACAGAGGAAAATAGCTAGTTATTAGCACTTCCTGGCGTTAATATGCATGCAGGTCTTTTCTGCTTTACGGCGTGGATCTAATTTCAGTGCTCGCAGACGGCTGAGTGATAGCAGCCTATTAGGTTTCTCAGCAGAGATGGTAATTCAATAGTGAAATGAGAGTCTGGCCGTGTAAAGCGTTTTGTGTCACGTGTTTATAAAAGCAAATAAAACAGTTTGGGAAATTAACAGAAGTTTGCTCCTTTATGCATCAGGTCACGTCAGCAACTGAACTGTGGGAATTTTATGTTTACTCAGTATATGTTAAGTAAGGTTTGCTTTAAGGTGAATTTTTCATCCTGGTGACCAGCTGAAAAACATCCACCGGCGTTCATAGCGCTATTTATATAGGCAAAAGCCTTATAAGCATATTTCAGTCTTTACTGTACACGTGTGCAAACCAATGCCCCAAACACTAGAGAATACAACTTGTTCTAACACAACAAATCAACCATTATCCCTTTAAACCACATAATTTAAACATGCGTCACTATAAACATAGACAGAGACAATTATACCCGGTTTTGCAATAGCTGCGTAGCTAGTTTGGCAATCATAAAGTAATTTTAAAAAAGCACAGAACAGTTTATAGTCACAATAATTGCAATAATTAAAACGCCGCGAACTTTTACGAAAACAGTAGGGGGAGTAGCTGAGCATAACGCCAGCGCTTTAATTTATGCATTTGGAAAATCGCCACACGCGAACAATTACACTTACTGAAGCAACTATTTGGTTGGAGTAAATTGCACCACAATATTTTGTGGTTGCACGTACCTGAACTCTGGACTCAGGAAGGTTGATCTTCAGCGCCACCTCCTCCCTCATAAATATGTCAGGATAACGAGTCTTGGCAAAGAGCGTCTCAAGAACGTCAAGCTGAGACCGCGTAAATGTCGTTCTCTCCCGCCGCTGCTTTCTGGCCGTTGCTGCGGAATACAAGTATTATAGAGAGTTTCCACGTTATATTTATAGAAAGAAATCGCGTAAATGTATCTGACAAATAACAATCTCTCTGCACCTCAGGATATTATCAAGGGAAATTTTCGGAAATGAAAATAATTATTCTGCCTAAAGCAAAACGGTTTAAAGTAATTAGTCTACGCGGCGGAGAGGCAAAATAATTTGTGGTTTTGTGGATTTATGTTTCCTCTTGTAAAATCATGACGCAACGTTCCTGCCAGGCCGAGTAAGTTCTGCCAAACAATATTTCAGAAACGTCACAGATGCATCAACTAAAATCTCGTTGCAAGCGCCTACAACAATTTCTAACGTGAAAATAAAATATTTGATCTCGTTTTCGCTGCATTTACGCTCATATGGCGTACCTGGGTATCCGACTGATGAGTGCAGAAGATCCATGGCTCCGCCGCTCAGCCCCAGGCCGTTCATAGCGTAGGGGGGCTGTTTGAGGTATGACATCATGCTAGAGGCAGTCACGGGTCCCCCCAGATCTTGCCAATAGTTCGATTTCCCCCGATGTTGCAGTTTGCCGAAGGACGGACCCAAAGTAAGTAACTGGAAAGCCATTGGAATATAGCACAGAAAATCAACACAGACGATATGCACAAGAACAGAAAATTACATTAAAAGTACATAAAACAGGCTGAACCGGTAAGAACGTCTAAAACGTTTGTGTTTTGATAAGTAGCCATCGTAAGATGAAACTGAGAGACAATCTGGTAAATATTGTGAGAGTTTAAAACCAAGAAACCGATTTAGTGTAGTTTAAACGCATTTATTACTGTTTATAATTATAATTATAATAATAATATACCAAAAACAAAAATAATGAAACGACCCGAAAAGAAGTTAATAAATTAATGCTTTATTGGAGACCTCTGTGTGCACGTTTTCTTCAGTACATTATTTTTACTGTTTTTTTCCCTTCCGCATACTATTTTGCTTTTTACTTGGATGTGCGTCCATTTTTTGTACTATTTTCTTTTCGAAATAATGCAATAAATGTGAAAACTGATAAACTGCATGTCTGACGTAATTGGGAAAAATTGAATTTTATTTAAACGGAAAAGGCAAAGTTCCAGATTATCTATTTTGTACTTCCTCATATTGGAATTTTTAAACAATAAAATTGTTAAAACAAAAATAACCATTTAAAAATATGTGGCACGTCTTACATTAGTTTTTTGACAAAGCACTTATTTAAAATTTTACTTACGGCTCGGCGAAAGCTTATAAAGGCCTACGACTAAATCTCGGAGGTTTACTGACAGAATAACAAAACGTGTAGGCCTAATAAACATGGGCTTCAGGGTCTAGCTAAATTTATTGTTGTGTAAAAAAAAAAAGAAACGAATTTACCTACCTATAATGGACTTTTAAGAATAATTGAAAGTTAATATATGTGTCTTCGAGCTATTGCTTGAGAATTTAAATTAAACCAATTAAATGTTCAAATATTTTAGTCCTTTATTAACAAGTTATTTGAGTTTTGTTGGTCACTTTTTAACCAAATTTAAGTGCTGACTGGTTACTAAACGGAAATTAATATGGATGGGCCCCCGTGCTGAGAGAACCGCATCACTCAGTTGTGTATTCCGATCTATTCCTTGTTTACTACTTAGACTGTTAGAAAGAATACATCTACGTGCAAATTAAGTCGATTACAATGCAGATTAGACCTCTGGGGAAACACCTTAATTTATTGGCCTTACCACCAAAATAAATTAACAAAAACCACAACACGCCCCTCCGATTACTCTCCAAGTAAGTTGGTTTGAATTGCCGCGATGAGCTGATCTTTCCAAACCGTGTGCTAATGTTGCTTCAGACTGACTCAATGTGCGGATTGGATTTATTTTCAGGCTTTTGAGCGACAATTACCTGTTTGTACTGTGTTACGTACAACACCACCGACGTCTTTAGAAAACAAACTAACACAAAACTAACTTTTAAAACTCCTTTCGGAATGACAAATTTACCTACACGGCTCCTGACAAAACTCAAATAATATTGAATTAACGTGACTAAAACACGTGTCCTACACGAATTAAACCCGAATTGTATTACTTCAGATTTGTTGACGCACAAAAACAAAACGATGACGTTATAATGAAAGTGACTACAAACGCATGTCGCTTTTGTTTTACCTTTTTCAGAACCCTCAGTCCTCCTCGTCCGTCAAATATTGCAGTCTGACGAGACGGTAAAAATATCCACCAGTGCAAGTAAACGGAGAAGCCTCACGCCGAATAAACAACTCTCATGAAAACGGCAGATAAACGGCGGTGTTGATATGGCGCACGTGTTTGGTCTTCAGCTGGACCTGGAGCGTATTCAGCGCGTGTTCCCGGTGTTAAAACCAAATACATCAAACTCATCTGCTTGGCTTGCTCGTTCGTGTCTGTCACTAGTTTTAGGTGTTTGCTAATGTAGACGGATGGAATTGATCACCTTCTCCTAACCCAGCCTCTCTAAGAGCTAGGACACCTGCAGATCCGCCCACTCCAACCAATCGCCGTAGCCTCTCTTCTTGATTGACAACTGGAACAACCAATCCACAGGTAGAACAACCTGGAAGCCCCACCCTGCGATGACTAAAGACCTCAAAAACTCACAGTCCAAATAAAGCCGCAGAACTTTGAGACGTAAACGTGAAGGAAAGTGTAAACAGCTAATGCCCAAATAACATTTCTTAAAATCGGATAAAGTGGAAAATATCGGAATATGGGCTTCCATTACAATTAGTTATAAAAGGTAAGTATCAGAAAAAACGAAATTATTTAAACGATTGAAACGCCTATAGCGACTGTCCTTTCAATTGCAAATTGATTAATAAATCAATTGGCAGTCGTAGCAAATATATTATTTATCTTATGTTTTATTATTTCTAATCCGTGCAATTATTACAACTGTGCCTTTTTATGTCTTTGTTTTTTCCCCACGAGGCACATTTCTGTAAGAAATTGTACACGGTAAAAAGTATTCGACTGTATATTTTTTCATCAAAAAAAAAAAAATCAAAATTAACCAACGTGGATTAAACAGAGTAAAAAAAATAACTAAATAAATCTACGCAGGTAAAATACGAGAAATTTAATGCCTTCGCTAAAATGGCTGACAGAACCCAAATGTACCAAAGGTACAAGGTACTGTGTAAAGCAGAATTTAGGTCCTTTACCTGAACGATTCGCGTTATCCATCGATTTGAAGCGGGATAAAAATGCATCAGAAAGTTTAATTTATCCACTTTATCTATTTTCATTTTTATTATCACGCCGCCTCATGAATATTAATGAGTGTCTAATCCCCACTTAGAATTACGTTTCAGAATAGTGCGCGTCAAGTCTAATAGGCAGACGGAGAGGAAACGTGAAAGGGAGCGAGGAAAAACTCGGTCCTTCCAGAAAAGAGGCGAAATCAGCACACAGAGAGTCTGAGCCTCAGAGAATCAAAGAAAGCACTTTCCCAAAGAAACGCCAATAAAATACGGCAACAGAATATCACGGAGGGCGCGGTGTTTTCTTAACTGTCTCTGAAAGGCTCAGATGATCTTAATAAGGCTTCGCTCGGTCTCTTTGTCGATCTCACAAAATCAACTCATTCTAATTGAGGCCTGAGCTGAAAGCGACCTAATGTTCAAAGCAAGTGACCGCCGAGGGAACGAAATTACATTTGTACTATACGGGGCATTGAATCAAAGCTTTACACGTTCCTCTATAGATCAACAAAGTCATCTACAAAAGTACTCTTGGGAGTAACTGAGATGTCGCTGTTAACGGTCAAAAGACGAGTAAAAACTAAAGAGAAAGTTATCAGATAAGTGTGACGGGGAATGCGCATAATAAATGGTTATACTGCTTGTTTTAAAGCACAATTCTGACTCTAGACACCCCAAAAAGGAGGCAGATTTCACCTGCTCCTGAACGACATGCACGGACGAAAATATGCAGGGGGTCGTTAACAAAATGTGATCCTCAAAGACACAAAAGAGATGCATAATTGCTGCATTGCGTCCGTTTTCTGGTTTATTCTCTCGGCCCTGATGTTGCTAAGACCGGGTGATAAACCCAGAACAAGTATCAAGTTATCAGGTTGCTAGAAGCTTTTGTAATAAGAGCATTTTGTCTAATCCCAAATTGCGGGCGAATTTTCTAAATGCTGAGCTCGTAAATCTCGGGATTAGTGGAGGCGAGAAGAGGAGGGGAAAAGTTTGCTTTCTTTAGCCGGCAGAATGGGAGCGAGTCGGCGATGTTGTCGCTCCTTGTTAAAAGGATGATGCATAAAATGCGATATTGAGGATCGTACGGAGGTCTCGGTATCGTTTTAGCCCGGTGTAGGCTACTTTAGGACGTGGGAAGGATATACAGTGGTCGATGGGCTTCGTAAAGTCCATCTGCTCAACACCTGAAGTCAGGCCGTGGTCCTCAAAGCAGCTGGATCTTCAGGGCGCGATCTGCTCTCGCTGCAATATTCCTCTTTTTGTCGTTTTCTTGCTTGTGATAAAACTTTTTTCAATTGCATTTTCTGCCACATAAATAAAGCCGAGCCTGAGTACAGAAGTTGGCAAAAAGGGCGACAGTAAGGTAAGACAATCATTAATGAGACAGTATATATATAGAACGACACAGACATAATTTCGAAGATATCAATTTTGTTAAATTAAAACGCGTATGTGATTATTTTTGCCGGTATGAAGGAAACAGTAGATTAGATGTGATGGAAACAGAAATGTTAACTTTGTAATGTTTGTATATATCACAACACATTCAACGCGTTTAATGCAAAAAACATGACCACGAATAAAACGTCAAATTATAATTATTTTGACAAGTTAACAGAAATGCTGATTTATGGCTACCGTTTAAACATTGAAACACATAAATATTCAGGTAGAAAAAAACTTTTAATGCTCCAGACTGAGGAAAGCCTCGTAAAAACGCAATAAACAGACTACTTGCTTGAAACGTATTCGAAAAGTAAAATATTTTGTTTCACGGGGACAAATCAGATGTACAGAAATATGTCTTGTATAAAAATGAAAAGCGGTCATTTTGAGATGAGCACCACGGTAGCGTCTCATCTGGATTACACGGACCTCGCCACAGGTCTAATGCATAAAATTATTACACGCGCTTCAAGCCCTCTCGGGGCTCAAACTCTCCGATTAGTTAAGGCAACAAACAAATGCCCTTTACCGCCGCGATGTAATGGGTTGTGAGCGCCAGTTAGTGTTTCCTATTTAGATGAGTCATCCGTGATAACCGGTAAATAATAAAACTAAACGTCCGGGGGAAATGGAGGTACAGTCGGATAAATCGTCAGTAAATTAACATGAAAGTATCAGAAGGGTTCAGGTAGGACGTCAGTTGTCATAACTTATTTTGCGTGTTAATGGAGGATGCTGCTGTGATAGCTGTTTGGCTCACATGAGGGAAAACAGACGCTTTGGACAGAGTCATTCTGCCTTAATCTTCCTCTGAGGAACGAACAAACAAAACGAATCGTAAACATTCATTTTGAAATAACCGTAAACAGCAGAGGGATTTCACACAGCTAAACTGGACGTCACTTTTCCAAGGCTGTAAATACATTTTATTTATTGATAAATACATGTTTGTGTTCAGACACAGTGCGTCTTTATAAGCGTTAAATGCAACTGGTTTCTGAAACAGACACAACTTGAGAAACGAATTATTGCCCAGGCCAGATTTAAACCAGCATTTAAACCAGATCTCGGGTCAAAACAATTACATGCTATTTAACAGCCTAAATGATCGAAACGATTAAAATCGTGCAATTTGACGAACTGAATAATTTCGTTTGTTAACATTGATATTAAGTTTCTGATCGAGTTTACGCAGAACCGGCCAAAAAGATTGGAAACAAAATAAACTTTAGGAACAGAGAGTCAGCTTCATGAACAAGAGGCAAAATCACACGAACTGTATGAAATCGTTTGAATTTTATTGAACAGTGATATTTATAGTACAGTGGAATAAATAAACCGGTTATGCTCATTCAATAAAGACGTCAAAACTGAAAAATTCTCCTCCCTACTAACTATACAATAAATATTAACGTCCTTGCGTAAATGTACAGGATTGCGACGATGGTTACTGTAAAAACGCCTCAAATGGTAATAAATTACTCTGATCGTGACTGAAAATTAAGATTTTTCCAAACCTCAGACAGTAAAATTAAATGTACAACATGACGGATTATTTTTGCCTAAGCACTCGTAGTATTTCACTCTTCGCGTAAAGCAAGTTTTAAAAACATATTAAACATATTAAAAAAGCCAGTAAAACACAAAACAAGCCCGCGTCTCAAAATATTGTACATGTAAAAAGTCGAGTAATTAAAATGTCTTTTTCACGCAGGTTTTGTTATAGAAGAACGCGTTGATAGATTTTCCTAAAACAGTAACATGATACGATTTTGAAACGCACTCCTATTCAACAACGGGAAATGTTCCCGGTAAAACCTCTAATGTGCTTCACGAAACCTGACGTCGTAATTTCCGGTAAGGAAAGGAAACGCATTCCGCAAAGCCGGTGTTTTGAAATGAACTTTTCTTCCTCTGAATGACGATAATTTCACCATTTAGTCCAAAAAGTTTTTCAAATGTACAGCCAATAATAGTTTCTTAAGTACCTGGTTTATGAAATCAAACCAACCAATCTCTCTGTAACAGGATGACGAAAGATTCTACATATGAAGGTTTAAAATAACAATAATAAAGTGTGTGCTGTGGTCTCTATAGCAACAATACATCAGGACATTTTGTCACTGTAGAACACATTTCTCTTCTTTCTTTGCCATCTTGCCTTTATTCTGTTCCATGGTTTTCTCCAGGTGCTCATCCTCTTCCTCAGCCCTGTCGACACACACACACACACACACACAGGATCAAAGGTCATGGATAGGAACACAGCCGAACGCCACCTGCAACTCCATCATCTACAACCTGTACTGTCCAAACTGCATCAGAGTGTGTCAAACATCTAACTGCTCTGTGGCAACGAGAACATGGGTGACTGCACACTTTGCCTCTCAAAACCCTCCCTGCACCACAATAGAGCCATCTAGAACCACCTGGAGGACTAATCCTGACCATGATATCCCAGAATGCTCTGCAGCAGGTGGACTTACTCCTTCTCCTGGGCGTCCAGGTCTCTGACCAGCGCGTCACGTTTGTTGACCAGTATGACCAGCTCATCCAGCAGGAGCTGCTCGCGGCGCTTTTGTGCCTCCGTTTTCTGCCAGTCTGGAAGACAGAAAGAACATTTCTGAGAAAAGCAAGCAAGCTGACAGCTAATCACCGTCCAACCCAATCCAGTAAATGAGACTTAAAGAGACAGACGTCACATAATGGATTCAGTGTGTGACATAACTGTCCTGCAATAAAGGATTCAGAAGAGAGAAACTGTGTTCTACACTGTTGAGCATTATGTTTTTATGAAGCACTTCCACAGGTTCCTGTATGGAGAGCAGCCACGCAGCGGAACGCAGTCAGAACGGATCTGATAACAAGAGAGAATACAAGGAGAGTGCACGCAGTACACCTGCTTTAAAAGTGCCTCCAAACTTCCCAGGAGACGGATTAATGCCGCTCATCGGCATAAAATCTGCTCCATTAATAAATTCTAATTCCGATTTTTCCACTGAAAGAATCTGGGAATTCAGCATTAAACTGTAGAGTTGTTTTTTTTTATAAATGAATAGAATTTTGTGAATGAAATGTGTCACTACAGCTAAGGGCTCTGAGGTGTCCTGGTCATGTATCCTTGCCAACAGCGGGTTTGAAATATCAGCCGTGCAGACGAGATCAGGCCCTGCTGATACCAGTGCAGATTCGGTCCCACTCACAGCCAAAGGGAAGTTATCTTACCAGGCCTATTCTTCAAGCGGCTGTAGGAACAGACTGTACTAGTGTCTCTACACGGCTTTATTAGAGCTCTCTCATGCACACAGAATGTGTACAATTAACTCCTCACTTGTTCTGGCCTCTCAAAGCAGCACAAATTACAAATGCATCTATTGCAGAATCTGTAAACGAGTTGAAAAGATAAAACG
>JAZGTI010017677.1:0-12070 GCA_036877585.1 Botia kubotai | reverse complement strand
AGCTCCGATACATCAGGCTTGACATGAAGACAGGTAAAGAGAGGCAGAGGACTCTGGCCCTCATTAATCTTCTCCTGCAGAGAGCTGAGAGTAGTGTCCATTCTCTGAGAAACACACACACATACAACGTAAGCACATGACCCAACTTTCTTTGGAGTGTTTAAAGCATCTCTGAGTATATGTGGCAAAAAGATATATGTGTAGTATAATTTTATACATTTTTATTTTTACTGAAGCAACACATACGTTTTCATGATCTCACTTATCTCGTACAAGCACGCTTTAAATGGTGACTGTTTTGTATTCAGGGCAGTGAATTTTGAAAGAATGTTTAATATAATCAGTCATATATCACTGCTGGGAAACCCTTATTTAGCCAAGTTCAGTCAGTGCTTTATTAGTACAGTGTTCTACTGCATCTTTATCTCAGCACACTTTGTGCAATTTGATAAAAACGTCACTGGAAAATTCTGTTAAACAATGTTTATCTGATTACCAAAGAAACTGATTCAACACTGACTTAATTTAGCCATCACCAATACAGAATATATCAAACTGTGCAGTTTTGCTTAATTATTCGAAAATATAAAGGCTGTTGGCTTCCTCTGTTGAAAAATATCTTCCTAATTCACATGAACGATCCTCCCCAAGAGAAGTCATTTGCATTAGCATACACAATAGACGGACAACATACAAAGGAGTCTTTGTATTTGGATAGACAACAGTGTGCACTGCGTTTGAACTCTCTATGTCCTGCCACAGTTACAATCTCTCCATATCTCACCCCTGGAATGAGAGTCTCTCCAATCAACATGCCAAAGATATCAGTGAAAGTGACGGGCTGCCCGGCTGATTTCTTCTTCCAGAGAGCCTTTACGTAGCGGTTGATGTTTTGGGGCAGGAGAAGTCTAAGTGGGTTATTGCTGACCCTGTTCATCAGTTCTTTATTAATATCTCCTGGTCCTTTAGCAGGAAATTCAGGGTGTGAGTACAGCATGGACATATACCTGTGGAAATAGAGTCATGAAAGCTTGACGATGGTCTTTTTTAATCTGTTTTACCATCTTCCAGGTGTAAACTGTATCTCTGACCCCTTATCGCAAAGTAACAGCCTCTCCTTAACATACCACATCATTTAAGATCATTTAAGAAACACAAATGGTTAGAGATCTGTTAAGTTAAATCTCTAGACTTAAATATAAGCCAAAAAATGCTCAAGCTTTGCAGGCGCCACTAATTAGGTCTGCTGTTATGCACGGCTATAATAGATAAATACTACTGCACGTAATAAAACATCTCTAGACAGCTTGACTTTAAAAAAAACAAACAAAAAATAAATACTGACCATGTTGAACCAGAAAGCCCTGCCACATATGTTGCACAATCAAGCACCCCGGACTCATACAGAGCCTTCATCACTCCAGAGAAGCCCACCATTGCACGAAAACCTCCTCCGGAGCCCAGTATAGCAATAGCTGGCACCTGAGCACAAACAGAACTGTAATAGCCTGGATCTTGCTAACTTGCTGAACATTTTTTATAGTCTAACAAATGTGATGAGGTGATTTTAGTGGCGTTTGAGTTTACCTCTCTTGGTGAGGCTGGAAGGAAGCGTGGGTTTTCCATTTTTAGAAGCTTCTTGATGCCGAGCATAACTCTGTCCCTGCGCGTCTGCATAAAGAGCTTTTCCCGATCGCACAGGGCCATGCTGAAGCGCAGATCCGTGGACGCACTGGAGACCAATACAAACAGTGTATCAGTCCATTCATATAAACACAAGTTCTCAAGTCTGTATGGGCCACGCTAGGCCGTGTACAAACTTATTGTATGTATGAAATATGCAAAAGGTGTTGCATAAAATTGCTTCATACATACCACACTTCTAAGGACAGGTCAAGAAACACTTTGGTCGTCTAGGAATCAGAATATTACAGTGATCTTTAAGAATTGATGAAAACATTCATGGCCAGCTTAAGGTGTAAACAAACATTTTGGGTTGTTACCTTGCCAATAGAAAGTGTCACCTTCTCTGTCTGCCCCACTTTGAGTTTAGAGAGGGAATATTTAGCTGTGCCCAGAGTTTCGTCCACGACATAATTGGCGTCCATTAACGTCAGCTACATAAAAAGCATTCAAATGGCATTAAAACAATAATCTATATTATATTATATTATATTATATGAACATTGATATATATATATTATATTGACATTTGTATGCACCACTGATTCAATACAAAACATTAATAAATACGTCATTAACTGTTTATTGTGTCTGTCTTTAAAACAATATGGTTGAACAATAAAGTACTGTATCTTTAAATAAAAGAATATGTAATGGCAATCAAGTTTACTTTAACAGCATCTTTTGAAACTAAGTCTTATTCATCTTATTCATCATCATAGAGCTTTCCTGTAGCTCAGTGGTTAGAGCATGGCGTTAACAACGCCAAGGGTTCGATGGGTCATGGGTTCGATCCCAGGGATTGCACATACTCAGAATCAACGTATAGTATAATGTACAATGTAAGTCGCTTTGGATAAAAGCGTCTGCCAAATGCCTAAATGTAAATTCATCTTATTAGTCTGTATTCGTCTTCTAAACATTTTATATATAATCAGACATATATTTCATATATAATAATATGATTTATTCACCTCCAACACATTGGGTTGATTGGGATCCAATATGAACTCAAAGGTCTCATTCCACTTCGGGTTAATGTCATTATCGATGTGTCGTGTTCGTTTTCTGGACTCTGGAGTGGTGGGAATGGACAGCTCCACATAAGGGTCTGGTGTGTCCACTGCAAACCAACACATAAACAGTAAAGCACAAACACTGATTTTTGCTTTAAAGATCTTCTCAAGTAACGAGAATAGATCATGAATATATACTCACACAAATCGCCAAACGCTCCTTTAGTCACATTTTCAGCTCCCACCACAATCACTTTCAGTCTGTGAGAATACTGATGTTCAACCTGTATACATAAATAATACACAATGGTAGGGATTTATAGTGGCAAGGTCAGTGAAATGTACCTAGGTATGTAAAAAGGAAGCTCATTTAAATATCAGTCTAAGAAACTCACAACAAACATTTGTGAACCCCAAAATGTAAGCATGAAACATGTTACCTATGTCATATATTTAAAATAAGCATTTAGAAAAAACACTATGATTATGACTTCATTATGGTATAAAGTGTTTAGGTAAACACTAAAACTAACAATAAACTTTAGCAACATAATTCATAAAATGTGCCAGTTTCCCCTTATGCAAATGATTCCTACCGCTGCAAAACGTATTAAATTACAGACCACAAGCTCTTTCCTTTTGTACCTTTTTTAGAAGGTGGTAAATAAAAAATATAAATATACAGTTATTCTAAATGCATAATAAATAAATTGACATTTTGGATAAAAAAATAACAACATGTCAATGACTAATGAACAACAATTACAATAAAATAGATTCAGACAGACTTTAAGACAGATGTTATTATAATATGTTAGTATAATTTAACTTACTATGATGTACTGATAGGGGTCTATAGAGGACATTCTGACAACCGTTCCGAGGTCAGGACTGCGCTTTTTCAGGACAGTCCGGGGAACATCTGTCAAAATTAGACAATAAAAAAGAGGAAGAATAAACAGTCTACGCACAAGACGTTGAAACCTGATACCGTCTTGTCGAATGAGATATGCAGACTTTAAATGGTAGACGTCTTGAGACGAACTTCCAAAACTTCACTTTAAATGTCGAGTAGTGTGATAGAAATAGGTAAAGCAGATACGTTTTGTTGCATAAATCACATTGACAAATACTCACAGACAAACGAAAGGCAACAACCTACCACTGCTGGTAAAGTGATGTTAGACCCTCTCCGTCAAAGGCATTTCAGGAAGACTACGTGTTACTGGGCGGACTAAAGATGTTTGATTCGCGAGCGAATAATTATTTCGAGTCGGTTCATTTGAATCGATTCGCAAGCGCAACAAACGAAACAAAAATGTAATATTGACCAAAAACTAGACGCAGACGCAATAAAACTTGTAATGAGGTCACAGTTGTGATTTACAACGGCTTTGACAAACTCGGACCAGTGTGTAACGAAATAAAAAAAAGTGTGCTCGTTTTCAGCCTTTTAAGTTTATTAACAGCCCTTTAAGTTTATTATAAATCTATAACGTTTTTTAATCGTTTATAAAGTTAAAAGGATAAAAGGACCGTGTCTCAGATAAATTATTTTAACATATTAATTTGTGAAACTGTTTTCTCATTTTATTTATTACTTTTTGTAACTTTAAAAAATTGTGAGATGTCTTTAGACTTTTTGTTCTAGAATTTTGTAATTCTGAGTTCAAAAATAAAAAGAAAGAATGAAAGAAAGAATTTTTAATTACCTGTTCCGATTGTGGTTTATATACTGGCCCCACACAGGTTAGACGTAATTTATTCAGGGTATTCAGATTTTGATACGACACCGGAACTATCGGCCGAATAAATTAATACAATTTTGATTCGTTTGAACGAATCACTATTGAACAACTCTGAAAGGCAAAAATGACTTTTGCTCTGACGCAAGGTGGCGTCCATGAACTATATGCGCCACTATTGACTGGAATCCCATCTCTACAACATTTATAGGATTCTGATCTGGTTTTTGGTAATTACAGTAATTTTCCATCTTTAGAATGTCTGTAGTTTAAACTGAATGCGTGAGCATCCACCTAAAGGAATGTGTAACTTATGGAAAAATACAGTCTCTGTTTTATGACATTACACACTTGTCCTTTTTGTATAAGCATCTTACAACATTAAACAGAAGTCCCTCCCTCTACCCTTTGGTTAAAAAGCGAGGAGACACATGAAGGTGCAGACTTGTCCAGCAATCTTCAGAGCACACACATCTCTGCTTTGAAACAAGAAATACTGCAGATCAAACTTCTGGAATGCATAGATTGATTTTCATGGTCCTACTTTCAAGCTTATGGATCTTTCCTTGTGAAGGATGTAAGTTTACAGCTCTAGATAGAAGTGTATTTTATGGTGTTAGACCGTTGTGCCCAGGTTGGTTTTGATCATGACTGGAAATAACTTTAACGTTTCTTTTCTGCAGACGACCCTTGCTGTGCTCAACCTTGTCAGAACCGAGGTGTGTGTTTATCCAAAGGCGCTGATGCGTATGAGTGTGACTGCACCAGGACGGGCTATTATGGTGTAAACTGCACTTCTCGTAAGTCTGCCCATGGATTGTATTTACAAATATATACAAATATATAATAAAAATGTGTTCATTTCAGTTCTTAGTGTAGAAAACATTTCTGCTTTATCTTTCCTTGCAGCTGAACTCCTCACTTGGATCAAATTAACTTTGAAGCCAGCACCGAACATAGTACACCACATCTTAACACATTATAAATGGATCTGGGACATCATCAACAACATCTCATTCTTGAGAAATGGCATAATGAGCTACATCTTGACATGTAAGTTAAATGATTTTTTTGTTCTTGGTAGATTCTTTTACATTTAAAAAAATGCAGATAATAAAACTATTTCCTTATTGCTTGTTTTACAGCAAGGTCACATTTGATTGACAGTCCACCAACGTACAATGCAGAATATGGATACAAAAGCTGGGAAGCGTATTCCAACCTATCCTACTACACTCGCACCCTTGCACCCTTGCCCAGGAACTGTCCAACACCTGATCTCCCTAATCCAAAGCAGGTGGTGGAGAAGGTGCTTTTAAGAAGACAATTCATCCCTGATCCACAGAGAACCAGTCTCATGTTCGCCTTCTTTGCCCAGCATTTTACACATCAGTTCTTTAAGAGTGACCTTAAAAAAGGACCAGCGTTCACAAAAGCCCTGGGCCATGGAGTAAGTGTCTTTTAAAGCTCAGTCATAAACCATTTTAGTAAGAGGGGAAATGTTACATTACATTTACGGCTTTATGTGGAATTGTAGTTTAATTTGCAACAATTCTGTTGTGTTTCAGGTGGATTTAAGCCATATTTATGGAGAGGCATTAGAAAGGCAACACAAACTTCGTCTATTCAAAGATGGCAAGCTGAAGTATCAGGTAATGTGATATGAAAACTGACATAACAGTAGTTAAATATGACATATATTGTTCATAGGTTTTATAGCCCTTGAGAGAAATCTTAATAAAAGATGTATCTGGCCCTTAGGTTGTTGATGGTGAGGTGTACCCTCCTCTGGTAAAAGATGTCCAGGTGGAAATGCACTACCCTCCTCATGTCCCAGAAGAACAGAAATTTGCTGTTGGCCATGAGGCCTTCGGTCTGGTTCCAGGTCTGATGATGTATGCTACCATTTGGCTGCGTGAACACAACCGTGTCTGTGATGTCATGAAGCAAGAACATCCTGATTGGGACGATGAAAGAATCTTTCAGACTTCCCGTCTCATTCTCATTGGTAAGTCATGACTGCATCAACCTAAAAACATTACTAATCCACAATATTTTGTGGACATTACCTGGAAGCAAGGGATTAAATGTTTTTTTGTGCAGGTGAGACCATCAAAATTGTGATCGAGGACTATGTTCAGCATCTGAGCGGCTACCACTTCAAGCTCAAGTTTGACCCAGAGCTTCTCTTCAACCAACGCTTCCAGTATCAGAACCGCATTGCAGCCGAATTCAACACTCTGTATCACTGGCACCCACTGTTGCCCGACAAATTTCAGATCCAGGATCAGGTCTACGGCTACCACCAGTTTGTGTTTAACAACTCCATAGTGACAGAGCATGGCATCCACAACATGGTGGAGTCCTTTACCAAACAGCAAGCTGGAAGGGTGAGTTTCACTCATAGACAGAGAGCCGTTAGAAACTAATTTATCTTTATTCGTTACTCTCTTTTGTCCTCGCTAACTTTAACCCATTTTGTGTGAACAGGTATGTGGTGGACGCAACCTGCCTGCTGCAGTGCAGGGAGTGGCTGTTAAAGTCCTGGAACATTCCAGAGAGATGCGTTACCAGTCTTTCAATGCCTACCGGAAACGCTTTAACATGAAGCCTTACTCGTCCTTTGAGGAGATGACAGGTGAGATAAACAGCGAACAATCACTGGTGTTAATCACATAAATAGCCATTTGAAATGGACAAACATGTATGTTTATATAGATCTAGAAGAATATTATAAAATTGGTGTATTATGAAAAAATACACAATGAAAATCAGATGACCTGTAATTTAATGCCAATTCTTCTGTGTTATAAAACAGGAGACAAGGAGCTAGCGGCTGAACTGGAAAAGCTATATGGTGACGTAAATGCTGTTGAGCTGTATACTGGTCTTCTCGTAGAGAGACCCAGACCCAACGCTGTTTTTGGGGAGACTATGGTGGAAATGGGTGCCCCCTATTCCCTCAAAGGCCTCATGGGAAATGCTATTTGTTCTCCTGAATACTGGATGCCCAGCACATTTGGTGGGAAAGTGGGATTTGACATTGTTAACACTGCCTCACTAAGGAAGCTGGTGTGTTCGAACATCAAAGGCCCCTGTCCAATGGTGTCCTTTCAGGTGCCTGATGTGAAATATCAAAGTTCAGAAATTATTAATTCAAGTTCAGTGCACGGCACACAAAATACTGTTAATCCAACTGTTGTCCTGAGAGAAAGAAGTTCAGAACTCTGAAAACATCAGCGTTATGTTTTTAAAGCCTCAGTGTTCTCAGTGTTCTCATAATACTTGATATAATATTTAAAATTCTATTTATTTGTTTATTTAAATATTTTATTTGAATTATTTATTTATTGCTGGGTAATTTATATTAATATTTATATTGACAATATTGTCACAGCATTCGTTTTCTTGAATATCTCCTTATTTTGAAGAGAGAGGGTTTTTTGTAAACAAAACAAAATGTAGCTGTTGTTATGAAAGTAAAAATGAAATTTTTATGATGTGCATTTTGTGAATAAAAAGTCTGACCTTTTTAAATAAAAGTTTTTTTTTTCCTCAACACGGTACTTATAGTACTCAAGCATTGAAGGGGATAAGCCCTCCCTCACAGTCAACCATCCACTCAGATTTGAACTACTTTTTACCACCTTTAAACCCTTCTGTGTAGAGTCATAAAATTCATGCCATGCATCTGGTTAAACTTTAATTATTAGATTAAATTTGGACATAACGTGAAGTGAGGTACAATGGATAGTGAGGACTTCACGATAAGTTTAACAATTGAAACAAAACATGGTCATTTCAAATCACAGCCTGATTTGGGCATACTTGCAAGTTTTATCACAGTGCTACATACTAGTTTGAATAATATTTGACCATACCCATCAAACGTTATTCAGATTTTGATTCACCCATCAAAAGTTATTCAGTTCTTGTAACTAATTTGACCACAATGAACAGGAAGGCTGCAGGTTTTTGCTTACTCAAATGAAACCTTCTCAATTTGTAACTGGGATGTAATTGTAATTGTTTCCCTGTGGTATGCTGAGTGTTCATTTTATATTCTAGTAGTGCCCTTGTGATATTTGAGTATTTAATTCCCCACTGGCCAAAAGTTGCAAGCACTGGTTTAATCTGACCATAATTGTTGTATTCTGTGTTGTATGCTACTATAATTGAAATTGACTGAAACTTCTGCAGATATATTTGTAAACATTACAGTTGATTAAACACTTTGAGGCAACAACATTGAAACAGAACTTGCAAATCTGTTTGCTTACCAAAAATAAGACACTGCATGTAGTTTTTTTTTTTTACAATGGAACTCTTGGGCCGACACACTGGCTCTGTAGACCCAATTTTTACATGATTACATGATATAATGCAAGCTGACTACAATAATAAACCTAGAAAAAGAGCAAAAGCTCAGGTAGAAAAACACTGACACAGACAAACACAAAGTTTTCATTTGGCTTTGGCCCACGCAGTAAAGGTGTGTCTGAACGCACAAATGACTAAAACAAAGTAAACAAAGAAATTCATTAGGAAAACTGGGCTACCATATTACCAAGATATCTTAGACTGTTTGGGTGTTTCTGAGAATTTTAAAGGAACAAGCCTAAGGCTCTATACAAGCACCAACACGCCTAACAAAAGCCATTGAAAAAATGTTTCTGACTGTGGGGACAGAGAGATGGAGGTTTAGTGCAGGGGAAAGAAGAGCAGGAGCCACAAAGAACTTGATGTATTCAGCTCAGCACTCACAAAGGTGACAGAAGGTTACAAATCACTAATGCACTTAAGATTGCAAAACTCACATCACATGTCCATCGCACGTGTGTTGCATAAGAAACAGGAAAAAGCAGAAAACTGGCCAAGTTGGCCAAGGAATTGTAGAACATTTTTTTGTAATAGAAAGAGCTTGGCTCAGGATTTGGTTGTCTTGGCTAAAATCTCCAGTGTGTTTGATTAAATAAGGAAATTGTATAATTTACATTTAGCACAGAATAAATAAAAAGACCATTCTTTGTTTTCCTACAGTAAAAGCGGATTAAAGCAAGTACTACTGAACAGTACAAAAGTAGACTGTCAAATCTGCATTAGTTCTCTACTCGTTTCTAAATAAGTTAATATTTAGGTTGTGCAGTCTATAATATCTGATATCACCCTGACAACATGCAATATAAAAGACGGTCCAACAAAAAGGCTGTCAAACTGCAATTTTGTGTATTTTTATCTTTAGAAGTCTCTTCTAGGGACTAGTTTAATAGGTAAATAGATAAAAATACATACTTTTTATATTAAATAGATAAATACATACAGATTACAAACAAAATATAATACAAGTCACAATGTGTTATTATTAAATAACAATGTAAACATCTGAGAATGCTTCAATATAAATAAATCGTAGTGATGGAGAAGATTAGAAACAGGATATGTGCTTGAGGCTATACGCTACAAGCATGTTTACATTGTGATTTAAACACTGATTTTTGTTGACATTACTAGAGGATAAAGGTGTAGCACAGCTACCCCCTCTTCTTTAAGAATAATGCATCACTGGCTCCATGGCAACAGACACACACACACAAATCCGCATGTACACAATTAAACAACACGGTTTTGATAGTCAGACAATTTCACCATGAAACCTCGCTCACACTGCGTAAAGTATTTACGGAAAGTATTACAGACGCAGACCCCTGATAAAAAAATGTCTTACACGTCATTCAGTTTTGCGTATCAACATTGATATCATGAGAACCCAACTATGATAAACTGATGATTAATGCTTTATTGATACATAACAAGCAGTGACAGATCTGTCACTCACACATAGCAACATTCTAGATCATTTAGATATGAACAATTACATCACTGCTGGGATTGCGTAAGAAAGCAGAGGCTGAGAATCTCCGCTGTAAAGAATAACAGGTGAAGACCCTTAACGTAGATCTACATTTTATTATATTTTATTAATATTGGCATGTTGCATTTGTTTTATTTACAGATTTTTTAATTTTAGTAAATGCATACAGTACACGCAATACAGGGTCATACATATGTAGAGTGTCTAGCTTCCTTTTATGGTCTTTGATAAAAATCTCATGTACGTTGCGGGTCATCAGAGAATCACATCTGATAATGAGATGTGCTCCGCCTACTTTATGAGCTCAGAGAACAGTAGTTTCTGCAGCATCTATGACTAAGAGAGTTCCCTCAGCTGCATTTCATAAAATATTGCCTAAATACTGCTTTCTCAATGTTGACATATTGGCAGAATCATCAGTGAGACTGGAAGTCATAGTGCTGGAAGTCATAGAGGTTCTCCGGATGGTTCTCGATGATGTGGCGTCTGAGGAGCCCCATGTAGTCCCTTAATTGTCTTTTCATTTTATAGTATACATTGGTTTGTAATGCTAATACTTTTAATACAAGACACTCAAAACCAAAAACAATTATGAACTGCTTGATGTTGTGAACTATTTGATTTTTTTTTCCATGAGAATTCATTCTGGTACTATGAAATTTAAAAAGTAAACTATGAAATCTAAATTTCATGAGCACAGCAAATGTTGAGTATTTCTATACAAGAAATACAAGTTATACAAAATAATGCAAATGTTGACCCTGTACACCTTTGTACATATTACATATTTGCTCATAAACACCCTTTATTAAAATGAAATATAGTTATAGGGTCATATAATTAATACAGTGATCATGATAAAAAAGCAATATATTAATTAGTTGACTGAATTATATTTTCAGGATTAAAATCATTAGTAAATTCTCAGTTCATTGTTGCCGTTTCTGATCTGACTCACAGAAAGGAAACTATTTATCTATCGAATGTATTAAACATGTGAGGGTAGATGTTTAAACATCCGAAGTAACGCAAACAGGGGAAGAGTGGGTGTTTCGACCGGATGTAATGGACTTATAAGGGTAAAGACTGCAGACACATTCCTTCGGCTCACGAACATTTCTTTAAACTTTTAGGCAAGGCCTGTTGCTAGGGACACGGGTCTATTTGTTTGTTTTGTGTGGGGTGTAAAATCCTGTCAGATTTGTTCCGCTTACATTACAAACAGACACTGCCCCTGCTCAGATGTCGAAGATGTTATATATTGGCATTGATAAAATTTCAATGAAATACTGTTCACCTTTACTCTTAACATTTGAAATATGTGAATGAGGCGTCTGGGAATGTGATCACACGTTTTCTTCAGTAACCGGTTTCTCTGCCTCACTGTATAGACAACAATGAGTTTCTCCCACTTACTCATGATTACTGTAAAGCAGTCTAAAGCTGCTAGAATAACTGTACTGTAATAACAGTAAAAGTTTACAGAACTGCAGCAGATTGTATGATTCAGTAAGACCGTGCTTGTGCTTGTGGAATGCCTAAAATAGGGCTTTGTCTCTGTCTACGCATTCGGGGGTTCATTCTATGCTCTGATGCACAGTAGACATGCACACTGCTGGGAATGAAAGCGGCTGTGGTTTGCACGAATGGCACAGCGCCCGGAAAAAGGGAAAGTGAGAGTTCTGGCCACCTATATGGAGGGGATGAGCGCAAAATATGGGAAATGTCAAAGAAAATGGAAATTTTCATATTTC